>ML675745.1:2995669-3037320 GCA_007922155.1 Mesoclemmys tuberculata
ACACACACACACACACACACACACACACACACACACACACACACACAAAGTGGCATCACAACATGATTTGTTAAGCAAAAGTGGCTCTTGGATTGATATGTAAATTCTTGGTCACAAAAAAAGAAACAGCCAGGCTTCTGAAATGGCATGGAAGAATATTGAAACTGTTCTGTAAGTTGTGCAAAACCAGTCTGAGGTTCACTTTTTGCACTAATTTTCACCCAAAATAACTAAAGCACCAATTTCACTGACGTCTGGTCCAATATTTGTTAGCCAGTTGCATACAGAATCTGTCCTAGTGCAATATTTTCCTTGTGCTTGGAATAGGGGGAAAAAAATCTGGGGTGACTGAGACACCATTGTGTGCTATATGTGTTATGTTGGCTTTTTAAGGATGAGTGCTACAGTTAAATCCCAGTCTGTCACTAACCTTCCAAAGAACGAGATTTGCTGGCAAAGGCTTTGGGGACACTTCTGCTTTCAGATACACCATTGTAAAGCTGGAGGAACTCCATTGACTTCAGTGGAGTATTTCTACATTTTTCACGGATTTAAGTGAGGGTGATATCTGACCTGATAGAGTCCTGGACTGGGGCTGAGGAGACCTGGGTTCTGTTCCCAGCTCTGCCATGGGCCATCTTGGTGACCTTGGGCAAGTTGCTTACCTCCTCTCTGCCTCAGTTTCTTAACAGTCTAAGCATTGTCAGTTGTAGTGCCATAAAAGGTGTTCTGAGAGCAGAAGACTGTAGGTGTGTTTTAAAAATGTTCACTGTGTGCTGTTCATATTCCATTCATGTCTAGAGGTTACATCAGAAAAAGCCTCCCCCCCCATTCATGCTAAGCCCTGTCCAGACATCTAGTAAGAAATAGTCCAAAGAGTGGGAGAAAGAAAGTGGTGTTAATGCCTTTTGATAGATAGATAGGGAACAGGAAGATGAAAATGACCTGCCCAAATCACACAGATAATCTGTGACAGATCCAGAAATTGAACTCTGTTCTTAGTCCCCCTTAAGTGCCTTAACAACAAGGCTACTTCTCCTCTCTCTTAAAGTACGTACTTTGTTGCTTTTTCACCAGCGCTTCACTGATTTTCCAGACAAGGTCAGCGGCAGCAAGGTAAGCAACTTCATTATTAACATTCACCCTCTTAGGATAATAACGTCTTTTAGCCATTTTCCTTTGGTACCACTATAAATATATTGTTGTTCTTTATGATCCATTGAAACTAACCTTAGTAAAAATGAGCTGTGATATTTTGCCGTCTGCAATTAGCCCTCACAGATACAATGCCTAACATTTCTTGGTCCAAATTCATCCCTGGTACAATAACTCTTTCAGTGGTTATTTACCCCAGGGGAGAATTTGATCTATGTTATTTTATCATCGCTGTGTCAACAGAGATTTATTTTTTTATGAAGACTATGCTTAGTAAATATTCACATCACTGTATAACTGAAGTGTTACCATTCTTTGGCACATACCTGTTTAGGCCTTATGCAATTTATAGACCATATCATGTTCTCCTTTTGAGATGTCATATTTATCAGAAAGGAATGTGAATAGTGTTAAAGGTTCACTGAGTAAGCTGGTGAACCATTACATTAGCATGGGGTATCTTTGCCCTCGTAATGATATTCATGGAAGAATCAAACCACAAAGAGAAGGAATCTATTAAATATCTGAAGTTCACAGCACAGTATCACAGAAGGTCATTTTTTCTAAATTATTAAAGTATAGTGTTTGCTAGGCAATGCTTTTACCATTTCTTAGGTGACGATTTACCTCTTTTAATTCACTTAAAGTTAATATCTAAAATATATTTTATTTGGGAGGAGAAAGTAGATACAAGAGGAAGGAAAACTTCTGTGTTTTCCTTAGAGAATATTTTGCAGAGATATCATTGGTATTAACTTTCAGTCAAAGAACCTGAGTAAGATAAATGTGGCTCTGATTGTCATTTACACTGAGACCTCTTTATGCTACACTTCCACAGAATATATGTCATGTCTTAGTATACCCTTCTATACCAAAGATATTGTAATAATGTTTATGTGGTTTGCCTTATTGTGACTCTTGTGAGACTCAGTTCATATTCAAAAAGTGCTATGAGATAACTTGGATGAGAGGTTCTTGAAGTGCAAAATATCATTTTACTTATATATCTGAGAGAAAAAAACTTGGTTCATAATTAGTTCTACACAGCTATGAGATTAATCAGAAAGCTTTTACTGTATATCTCTTTGTAGGTAAGTAATTCAGATGGCTGAAGCAAAGTGAACCAGTCAGGTTGCACATGCAAATGAGTGCATGCTTATCAGAGAGTGAGAAGGGAAAACCATTCTACCTTTGTATTTAATTTAGAAAGGTAGTTTCAAAGGGGAGGAGGAGAGTGTGATACATCTAAAGTTCAATGGTATACAATAGGCACTTCCCAAAATGTTATAGGATCTTCAGTGTTGATGCAGAGCAAAGGAAAACCTTCAGGTAAAATTTTACAAAAGGCCTCAGTCACACTGATTTTCTTTTTCATTGAGACTTAGGTTCCTAAGTGTCCAGGTTGCTTTCTAAAATGGGACTTGGGCTTCTAAATCATGTAGCAGTTTATGAAAAATTGTTTCATCTTGGGGTAGATCTACCAAGTCTCAAATAGAAATCATGTAGAACTGGTTAGGAATTTTTCAGTGGAGCTTTTTGTTCTTTTGGTGAAAAAGGCTGATGCTTCTAAACTGAAACTATTTGGAGGTAAGGGTTGATTTCAATTAATTTCCTGATTGGGGGCGGGGGAAGGTTGGGAGAAAAAGTTTTAAAATGGTTGAAATGCCCCATTCTGCCTTTTTTTAAATAAAAAGTTTTGGGGTTTTGGTTCAAAACAACTTTGTTTCAAAATTTCACTTAATTTATATTAAAGGTGGGGGGAAGGAAGAAATGAAAAAAGGTCAACATGGAAATGAAATATTTTGAAATTACTGAAACCAAACATTTTGATTTTTTGTCTGTTTGTGACAATGTTTGAAACTCCACCTTTTCTTCCTGATTTTAGAAGTGAGGAGAAATTTTCAACATGCTGAAAATTCTTGTGGGATGGGAAAGCCACTTCCTGATGAACCTTACAGCTTGTCTGCTTGGGTTGTTACTGTGCAGTAAGCTAGGGTGAGAGTCACTGTGTAGTAAATCAAAGCGCTTTTTGGGACTTCCGGTGCACTGTAACAGAGTCCATAAGGGATGTGCAGCAGCAAGCTAATGTGCCATAGAGTTTGCTGTGCTGTATCATCCCACATAAACAAGCCTTGTGAGTCAAGCCCCCAATTCTCTTTGTGCCTTTTGCAAACCTTGACCTTAGACAAGGCTGCTTCCAAAACCCCTGCAAACAATAAATTTCATGGAATTTAGCTGGTCTGTCCAGCTGTCTATCCAGACTGTCAGTCCAGTGTTAAAGTAGTTTAAATTATATTCTGCAGAGAATAATGCATTCAGGGTATTTTATCCCCCATCAATTATTTTATACCACCATCAATTTTTCCATTATTTGATGAGCTTTTATGGTCATAAACTTTTGACTATTAGGCTGCTTGGATCTGTGCTGATGGAACCTAGTTTTGCTGCTGCTAATAATACGCTATACCAACCAAGGTTCCTCCAGTGATTTTAGCCACCATTCATATCAAACTGTCACTAGGTCGCCTCATTGATCTGTGCAATTTTTAAGGGTGAACAATAGAAGTAACTCAATTTGATAAATTTGTAGCAGAACTGGGCATTTGTGTTGGGGGTAGGGGAAATCCTTTCCCAGCTGGAGTTCTAGTGTGGGTATGAATGAGTCCGTGATTAATACACTTGAATTATAATCATAAAAATGGCAAATTTTATAATAGATAAGAGAAGGAAGAAGAAGGAATCAATTGCTCTTCTGCTATTGCTATCCAATCTGCAAACAATCGGAGACTGTTTGCTAGCTGAGAATGTTCCATTTGTGCTGGTTTGCATCTGCAATCCATTTAGGAACTCCACTATATGGAAATAATAGAGGCTTTCTGAGCTGAACGTGAGTGGAGGAAGGAGTTGGCTTTTCATCATTTCCCAGTGTCATTTTGTGACTCTGCCCAATGCCACATAACAATGCGATTCACTGAAATGATAAATTGACACTTCTCAGAAAGTCTAGAGACTCATATTCCCAGCTTGTTGGGTGGTTGTTTTTTCTCCCCTTTTTCTTTTCTATGTAGCTGAGTTAATAGATCATGTGAGAAATTCCCCCTTCCCTCCTAGAGAAATGAAGGCTCAATCAGGTGCATTTGTAAAGTGTTTGACTCATCATCCTTTCCCCACCTGCTGATGGCACAAAACTACGTTCCATTAACCAACCTCTGATGAGAGCAACTGAGGAAAACTTCCATACAAGACAGGCATTGCCATCCTATACTGTGTGTCTTGGTGTAATGCTGGTGTGGTAGAGACAGGCGTTGGGGATAATGGGGTCTGATCTGCAATAACGTCGGAATGAGTTCAAAGCAGTTACACCAGGGTAAAAGGAGACTTATTCCATAGAGTTCTTCCCTCTGGATTTTTGAAAGCCCTCAGCCTTCGGTCTCATTCTGCTCCCCCTGAACCTGTGCAAGTTTCCCGAACTCAGAGAGAGGCCAAGAAATCCAAGTTCAGTGGCAGAGCCAGGAACTGAACCCAGGTCTTCTCAGACTGAGGATGGAACCTTTACCACAAGATCACTCTTCCTCCGGAGTATGAATGATTATAATTAGATGTAGACCCAAGCCTCAGTGTGAATCCTGAGTTTAAATATCACAAATTTTGGAGGTGCCTGGGGAGGTGCCATTTTCCAAGCTCTGATACAGATTGCGACCTCCGGACTGAGTGGGGACTGGGGACTGGGCCTAGTTCTCATAATAAAGCCCCAGCAGTAGATGTGGAGGGCTTGAGCCTACTCTTGCTGCCGTGAGTGGAAAGGCTTGGGGAGGCCCTGTTTTAGAAGCCGGTTTATTTTTGTGTATCTGTGTGACAAGGTGCAGAGTCACTCCTAAGGTGGTCTAGGGTGGGGTAATAAAAGCACAAGGGAAGTAGCTGCAGTGCTGATTAAGATCCTCTCCTTTCCCAGCTTGCTGGAAGAAGCCAAGGCCCCTGGTGGCTGGGAACAAGTGTTTTGAGTTGCTTTGCTCTTGGTTTTTTAATCTTTTTGAGTCAGTAACTCCAGCCCTGAGCAAAAGGCCTCGGACTGAACTTTAATTTGGATTTTATTTCACCGTCATCTCCTGGTGTGTCTGCTCCTTGCTCGATGATCTGCTTTTTAGGGGGAGATTTTCAGAGACATGATGGGCAACCTTTTCCCACTGAAATTCAGTAGGCACTGGATACCTACCTCCCCTTTCAGTTTTTGAAAATCTCCTAAGTCTCCATAAGCAATTTCTCTCCTTTCTCAGCTGAAACCTAAGGTCCTGTGCCATGAAAAATCTTTTCTCCATTGGGACAAAGACTCTCTCCCTTTCCAGAATATTTATTCATGAGTCAGCCTTGAATTTTTTCCATGTTAATTCATCTCCGATTGCCTGCATATGCATACTGATTGAGACACTGCTGGTGCATAGAGATCAAATGAGGGCAATAGGAACCCGTACGTGTGATGATAGCAGAGGCGCAAGCAATTTTCTCCATTATGGAACTTTCTCACCTGTTTTTCATTTAAATGATAGGAAGGTGCCATTGAATTTGCATCACAACCATCGCTGCTGCTTCTTGGGCAAATGAGGGAATTAATTCAGCTGCAGCCCAGAGAGATTTCTGTCTTTTCTTTTTCTTTTAGTAAAAGTTTGTCTGTCTGCAGCCACCTTAAACTGAGTTGTGTGTTTTAAACTTCAGGGGTATTTGGATCCAGGCAGGGACTGAAGTGGATTGAAATTGAGACTAGAAATAAGGTGCACACTTTGAGGGTAATTAACTGGAAGAGCAGCTTACTGAGGGTTATGGTGGATCCTCCATCATTGGCAATTTTAAAATCAAGATTGGATGTTTTTCTAGAACATCTCTTCTAGTTCAAGTGGGAATTAATTCAGGGAAGTCCTATGGCCTGTGTTATACAGCAGGTCAGACTAAATGAAGGGTTTCTCCTGGCCTTAAAATCTTTGCAACAGGAAGGGAAAGCTCTCCTGCTCCAGTCAAGGAGGGTAGGGCGCTCGCTCTCGGCCCACCGCAGCTAGCCACTGAGAAGACTCAGAGCTCTCCCTGTGTTTATAGTAGCCCAGCAGGAGCTGTGATCCTGAACTCCTCTTGTTGCAGCACAGCTGCCTCTACCTCGCTAAGGGAGTAGACAGCTGCAAAGCAGAAAATTTTTACTGAGGAGAGTGGTGTCCCTTTGATTTCTACAGTCATCTCTTTGGTTTGTCCTGGTCCTTCATAGGATAGGAAAGATGAGATTGTGATTAAGATGGAGAGCTGGGACTCAGGAGACCTAGGTTCCATTCCCAGTTGTGCCACAGACTCCCTGTATGTCCCTGAGGAAGTCACTTAACTGTGCACCTCAGTTTCCCCACTTATAAAATGGGGCTGATATTTATCTTCTCCCACCTTTTATCTGCTTTGCTCCCCCATGCTGTAAGCTCTGTGGAGCAGGGATCTGCTTTGTTTTACTTCCTGCAACACTGATAGAACCAGAGGAGCAGGCAGGTGGGAACAAGGGATATGCTCCCCTATATCCTGTCTTTTTAATTTTGCCACTGACATTCCTTTCAACACAGCTGCCGGATGCAAACATTACCATTCTTGGCCCCTTTCAAATTTTTGTTGTGGTGGTTGCAAGCCTGCCTCAAAGCTGGGAAGTGTGAATACGTCTCACTCTCTCCCCTCCTGTGCTTGTGTTCTTTCTCCCCACCCACCAGCCCCCAATGGATTTTAATAATCTTATAACTTGACTTCCCAGCTCCGGAGAGGCTTATTGCTGCTTCTGCAAGCTGACTTCACTCAGCCTTCTCACCCTTTAATAATATGTCTGAGTAGTTTAGTGTGGAGTAATTCTCATGCTGATGATGGTCTGTATTGGAATAAACTGCACTCTCCTCCACTGGAACACTCATGCTCTTGCCAAGATGTGCTCCCATCAGCCCCTAAATAAAAGAATTTAATTTAGTTATTTCAGCTAGTTAGTCCTCTGGTAATATCCCCATTAATAAGGAATGCACTTTTAAAAAAACCTAATTAAGTCAGGGTTTAAAATAGAAGCTAGTGTTCTCTTGGTATTTCCGCAGTAAATTTGTTTTTCCTTGCACTTAACCAGTGATGAAACTAATCAGTCCCATTACTGGCAATATCTGCAGAGAGGACACACAATTGATGGGCTGTGGAAGTAGAAATACTCTTTGCCCTCAGAGGAGGATGCCTCTGGGTCTGGACTGAAGCACTTCAGCAGGCAAAGCTTGCACTGATGTAGCTCGGGCTGTGGTTAAAGGGAAGGTTTTTAATTTGGCACCTTTTAGGTAGTGCTGAATACAGGTAAAACGAAGGAGTCAGAATTCCAAAGCTAGTTCAAGATCCTAGTAAGCAGAGGCAGTCTTGGCTGTGCTGGACTCCTCCTTCAGTAAGATGGTAGGGAGCTTTGTGCAAAAACCACTGATGGTTGTGAAAGCTCCCCTGAGAAGTTTTTTTCAGTATTTGCCGCAGGGTGCTGGCAGATTGTGGCTCACATATGTTCTGTATTTTCAGTTGGACATAGTATTCCTCATACATCCAGTATCCGTCACCGTTGTAGAGGAAGCTTAGACATTGATCTGGTTCTGAATTCTGTGCATGGTAGCTCCCTTTATTAAACCTGTCTCTGAATATCCTCAGAGTTATGTATCTAGGAAGTTGGGGTCTTCTCATCTGCCCTTCCTCCGCTCATTCCTAGGACAAATTGTCCAGGACAAATAATGCCATTGATTCTCTGACAATACTGGTGCTATGGAGAATTAATTCATAGAGACACAGTGTGATTGGAAAGAGTGACAGCTGATTGGTGCCAAGTAGGCATATTGCATGTCATGGAGGGAAGGTCGTTTGGTGATGACTCTAAAAGCCATCAGTAAGAGGGCATGATAAAGCACCTAAAAGACTACGTGTGGGGCCCTGCCTAATATCTAGCTTCACATAATTGCACTGTGACAAATGGAGGCAGTAGAACTGATAAGGTTTTAATAAAAATGCAAATATTGTATCCCTGCACCAGAAATGCAGACACAATACAAGCTAGAATTAAGCTCTTAAGTAAAATAAATAATTTTTTCTGGCCTTCATTCGATGATGAATATTCATCTTCTATTTCATGTGACTGAGTATTTGAAACTGTGAAAACAGGTTGTTCGGCATTGCAGTTGTATTTTGATGGTTGGAACAGGTATTAATAATAGACTTATGATGAGCGGTAGTATTATGTCAGTCCTTAAAGGAACTAACTGAGATCATGCATCATGTGCTAGGGGCTGTACATACAAATAGTAAGACAGCCCCTGCCCTGTAGAGCTTACACTATAACTAGACAAGACAGACAAAAAGTGGGACAGGAGATAGCGGTATAGGGACCTGCCCAAAATCACACAGCTGGGCAGTGGCAGGACTCACGATGCAGTGCCCTATTCTTTAGACCAGTGTTTTCTCAATGACCAGTGCATGGACCAGCACCAGTCCCTGAGATCTCCCTGACCTGGTCCAGGAAGGCAGCAAGCTGGTCCCTGGTGTCAAAAAGGTTGACAAACAATATACTAGACCATGCTTCTTCCCAGATGCTTGTAATGGCACAGAACCCTCATAACTTCACTGGGGCTCCACGTGGACATAAGGGTACACCTAAGCCAATCTGATTGCCAGAGCAGAGCCCAGGGCCCTGACTGAGGGCAGTCTTAACTCCAAGAACATAGGTAATCCTGTTGGCTTAAGTGTAGATATCCATACGTTTAATGTTAAACATATGTTCAAGTGCTTCATTGGACAACGGTTGGCCATTGTAACTTTCTTCTGTGGTAGGTAGTCAAACGTGGGTTTTCTTGATGTGAAGAGGACTCAACATGATTGTAAGGGGCTGGAAGGGAAATGACAGTCTGGCAGACAATGTGGTATAGAGCATAGTGCACGGGACTGGGATCTAGGAGACCAGTTCTAGTTCTAGCTGTGTGAGCTTAGAGTAGAACTTCAGTCAATTACTCATGCGGAAAATAAAAATGATCCTTTCCCAACATGGCACTAAAATCTTTATATATCTGTAGAGGGGACAATTCAGCAATGGGACGGTGGGCAATCAGCAGAGGACCATGAGCCTTGCTTCCTGTTAGCATGGATAGGAATAAGCATGGCATTGTATAGATAAACCATAAATAGATATTGCTTCGGCAACACGTGCTGAGTAGTTATTTTGACTGCTTAAATTAAATGCATATGTGGGCAGCCATGCCTGAAAGACAGGGCTGTTAACTTTGAGTGTGTTATGAAAATAATTAGTTCACCGTAGCCCCGGGGGTTACAGTATAACATTCAGCATTTATCGAAGTCTGGGGTTTTAGTTTTGTTTTCTTTATCAGAGTCACTAATTAGAACTGTTTTTAAATAAATAAAAATAATCCCATCAATATGAACATGCAAGAAGTGTCATTTTGCACAATAAGCTGTAAAACGGATAAATAAAGGGATAATTCAATATTTTTGTTAAGCTGCTTGCAAAATAATAAGCTCACCTTCTATGCAGTGCATGGCATAACTACACTCTTTTTTTTTTTTTTTTTTTTCTAATTCGTCTTTAATTACACAGGTCCCAATTAAACAGAAAATATGTGGGATTTCCATGCTGTGAGGATCACAAGAAAATCAATGGAACTAGGGCAGTTCTTACCGTGATGATCATACCTAACTCTTGTCTAGTGTCTTTCACCAGCAGAACTCCAAGTGCTTCGCAAAGGAGGCCAATATCATTAGCCCTATTTTAAACATGGGAAAACTGAGGCACAGAGTAGGGAAATTACTTTCCCAAGGTCACTAGCAGGTCAGTAGCAGACTTGGGACTCAGGTCTCCTTAGCCTTTATGCAACGCTCTAGCCATTCAACTACACTGCATACATTATGAGCAGGATACTCCTACTGGATTCTGTAGCACCACTTGCCTAGGGACTGATCATTTTAAGGATGCAGAATCCAGAAGCTATCAAACCTTAGGTTTGATCAGTTCAGAGATCAAGCAGGTCAAAATGTTTTAGGTTTGGAAATTTTGATTTGATTTTTTTTAAATTGTTTAATAGAGAAAATGGTGAATTTTTCATATAGCTTTTTGTTTTTGCCTTCTGTAGAGCTGCTTGAAATCATTTGAAATTTCAAAAATTTAAATTTTGAGAACAGAACACCAGGAACATTTTTTTGTTTTGAGAAGATTGCAAAAATTTCATAATCCGCCCTCCTCAGTCAGATCTCAGGAGACCTTGATAAACTCTGCAGGTGTCTTCTCCCAAGAACCGTACAGCATGGAGTAGTCTTCTTTTCCCTCATTTCTATAAATCTGAAATCTCGTTGTCCGAGACCATCGCAATTATTTGCAATTACCATCGCAATCCATCTGTGAGCGAGACTTGCCTTTTCACTGAACTTGATGTGGAGTTTGAAATTCCTTGCAAAATATTCAGCATTTCTTAGCCTGATGTGTATATACACTGTTGCAGATTCTTCAGCTTGTGTTTTTTCACTGCCGTCTGCTAGTGTGGCCTTGGCCCCCCGATAAGATGGTGTGCATGTTCTGACAGGGAGCAAATGACAATCAAGTGTGGGGGAAAGAGAAGGAAAGAGGAGTCAGTCCTGATGTTAAGAACTGAATAAGGTCTTTGGGATTTGACTTAATGGGAGCTGAATATTCTGCACCTCGGGGATGAAGATGAAAAGAAATTTTCTCTGATTTAAAAACTAAGGTCCCAAAGCACTTAGCACAATGAGGCTCATTGACTTCAGTGGGACTTAGCTAATCATGTACGTTAAGATTTGTGCTGAATAGCAAATGCTTTCCTGAGTTGAGGCCTCTGTAAAGACCTCAGAATTTTCTCTTTGAAAAAAAAAAAAAGAAAAGGGGGGGGGGGGAGGGGATCAGACCCCTTTTCAGTGGTAGGGAGAATGTGTGAGTGAAAACTGCTTGTGTAAGAGGCTTGCTATGAAAAAGTGTTTAGAAAAATCCTATCTAACACTGGAAGGAAGAATATCAACAGGGGATAGTTTGTGAACGGATCCAGAGTATCCAATACCAAACATAGCGTACAGCGCTGTTCTGGCCCTCTCCTATCCACCCCTGACAGATAACAAAGGGTCGGTCACGGTCCCGCTTTACACATTGGCAATACTTGCCTAGCTTGTCATGCCAATTCAAGGCTTGTTGAATTACACTGCAATTGTATGGGATGGGATCCATGGAGGAGTGGGGGGGAGGGAATACAAATGAGCCATGTCCTTTTATATTAAAAGAAAACACATGTTGCCTTTGGATTGAAGTGATGCAGCTCCCTGCATGTGTCTGTCTCCCTTTCTGCAGTGCTGTACTGGCTAGCCAAGGCTCTGCAGGTGTAACTTGCGTACCCCATTTTGCATTTGGCCTCTGCTTATTTGTTCTTAGCGCTGGCTGATGCGTGGGACTTCCTTGCTATCCTCTGTCGCTCCAGGTCTGGCTGGGTGACAAACAGCTTTACATGCTGTCTCACAGCAGATGAGTCATTTCCCTGTGCTACTGGACTTGTTTGTTCTTCTGCTTTTTGAAATCATGGCATGAGAGGTGCAGTAATGTTGGCAGGTCAGCTGAATAAAAAAGCGCAGATCGTGATCTTCTTTGTAGAGAAAAGCTGCAATGCCACCCTGAATTATTTGTACTTCATCTTACGTTTTTCAACTCCAAATATAAGCATAGAGAGAAGCAGTCATGCAGAATATATAGTGCAATTCTGACTGCTTGCCATCTTGACTGACATGCTGGAGAATGAATCGGTTACCTGCAGAGCTAAACTCATGAATTGCTACAGTTTGAGCTCAAGAGCAAAGATTCCCTCTCGGTGGATGCAACAGACTCATATTCTTTGTGGATCAGGCACAGCTGGGGGTCTGTAACACACTCATGAATTATTTAGATATCTGGACTACTTTTTCCCTTTGTGAAAGTACCTGCCCTGCCTGACTAATCTAATCTCTAATGTCTGTTTAGTTCCATTTCCTTGTGAGTCATGGTCCTCAAGCAACCCTCCCACAATAGTTTGCCATTCCGACTTCCGGTCGGAAGCAAAGCCAAGTAATAGCGTCGATCAACATTAGCAGTTGAGCTGGACCTAAGAGCTATGTTAAGAGCCAGATGCAGATATCAACTTCCCCAGATTTCAGCTATTTGGATCCAGGGTCTTGATTTTTGCCATCTTTCGAAAATAAGGGTTAACAACAACATTTGGATATACTGTAGTAAAGAGCTCCAGGGATGAGGCTGGTTCAGAACCATCTTGAATCAAGTATCGCTATCTTACCACTAGCAACTAGAGCTGCGTAAATAACTGAGTTTTTGATTCAAGAGCTGAACGCATGCATTTGCCCATGTTGTAGATTCACCCGAAAGAGGTTTTGGGATTCTTTGGAATTTTGAAACAAAAAGTAGACTTGGATTGAAAAATCTACCCCATGCTCTTCCCCTACTCCCCCCCCCCCAAGAAAAAAAAATATTTTTTTTTCAGAATTTCGTCTCTCCCCACCGTGCACATCCTGAAACAGTTTGGCAAATTTGACAGACATTGACAAAATGTTTTGACCAAAATCTGAACTATATATAACAATATCTGAACAAGATTCCCAAATCTGAACAACAAATATAGCAGAGTCTAAAGACAGCTAATTAGTGAACTTCACACTGAGATTGCTAACGCTATTTTGACTTCTCATTTTCACTCACCTTGTCAATCTCATTAACAGTTTCGACTGCCCTGAACAACCCTTTGTGCTCAAAATGGTCAACTCAGCTTTGTGTCATTCAGACTCAACAGCAAGAAGAGTTATTAGTATATTCATTAGGAATACCATTGCAGATAAACTGTATCATCCTTAATTTTAATTAGGTGGGAGCCTGTAAACCATAAAGATCTTGGAACTGACTTTTTTTTTCTTGGACTCAGATTGGTGTCATGAGCAGTTGTGAAAAAGTCAGAATTCTTGCAAACAAGTGTTTTAAAATCCCATTATGAGGCTGCTTGCTCCAGTTCCATATCTAAGGCTGGGTCTACGCTGATGGTGGCAAATTCGCCGCCGTCAGTTCAATGTCTCTGGATTGACTGAGCGGTCTGCGTAGACCCGCTCAGTTGATCCAGAAATTGACAGAGGAAAACCACCCCCATAAGTGGTGTGGCACTATGCCAACAGGAACGCTGTTCCTGTCAGCGCAGCACAGTGTGGATGGCACACGGAACAGACATGGCAAAGTAGATGGGAGATACGCAAGTGTTTTATGTCACTTGCGTATCTCCTGTTGACTGCCGCCGAATCCGGAAGGTAAGTGTAGACCAGCCCTAAGCCTGAGCTGAATTTTGCACATGGGTATAGGTTCTAAGCAGAATGCTTAACCATGTGTGAAAAGATCTACACCTTGTTGCAATCTGTTTTCCCTTAAAGAAAATAATTAATCTCTATTAATAAAAAAAATTTCTATGCAGTTTTTGGAACCACCCTATAGAAGTCAATAGGGAAGCTTATCTCGGCTACAAAATTATATAGGAATTTTGATCCATCCTACAGGGCCACAGAGAGACAAGGTGAGCGAGGTAATATCTTTGATTTGACCAATTTCTGTTTGTTGAAGGGAAGAACTCTGTGAAGGTCAAAAAGGTTGCCTTCAGGTCTGCAGAAGTTTAACCAGAGTGTCCATGCTAAATACAAGGTGGGACAGATTGTTCAGCATATGGGGTTCCACACACACTGTAGGAGATCACTTAGAATGATGTGGGCAGTTAACACCTCTGCAATTGTTGTGCAATGGAGGGTTAGCAGGCAGCATGGTGTGTTACAAACTGTTGTAATGGGCATTAAAACCAGTGTCTGTTATGTCCATGGTTTTTAGTGTCTGGCAGATTTATACATTTCAATTCCCAGGCTTATCTTTTAAAGGTGTTGTGCAGGTCTCCTTCAAGGATGAGGATTGCGAGGGCCAGTTGGGAGTGATCATACTGTGAGAAGTATTCACTCATAGGTGACAAGGTGTTTGTCTTTTGTCATTGTTCTGCGTGAGTTCATTCAAGAGTGTTTGGCATGTCCATTTTCACCTACATAGTTGTGGTTTGGACATTTGGATGAAGTACACTACATGTTCTGAAAGGCACATGTAAGACCCATGGATCTTGAAAGGTGTGTCGGGTAGGGATATTAATCATCGTAACAGTGGAGGTATGTCCGCAGATTTGGTATCTATTGTCCTAGCACAGTCTGGTGCCACTTCAAGTTGGTGTATCCTGGTCCATGGGGAGCTTGCTCTGATGGTGAGGTTGGGGGCGGGGTGTATTTGAAAGCCAGAAGAGGGGACTGGGGAAAGAATGTTCAGGAAGAGTTTTCAGTAAGGGATGAGTTGTAATTGTTCAGTGACACCCTGTATAGGTTCTGGTGTAGAGTGGTAGATGACAGCTGTGTGTGTGGAGGTGGTTCTGTATTGAAGCTGGTTTTCCCGGAGTATTTGGGTAGCCCATTCCATGATGCGATCTACTTCTCTGGTGGAACTCCATTAATAACTTCTGTGTTAACTGAAAAGAAAAAAAAATCTATAGGGACATATGTATAGCTATATATATGAAAAGTCTGATGGAAGCAATTCAAGAAAAGCCCACTGAGCGGTTATAATGTCATAAATGATGTAGGAGGATGCTGGAATCAAGAATCTCAGACAGCATGCAGATCACACACAAAATTAAAATACTCAAAAAGCCAAACTTGGGCGATGCCACTGAATCATTAGATACTTTTTGTCTGGGACAGGCTGTGCTGCAGGATTAGATAGATAGAAAAATTATTTATTTGGTGAATTCCTATTTGGCTTTCTTAATAGGATGGAAAAGCATCCACTTGCTCCACAGTAAAGGACAAAATAGTAAAAGGCTGATAATTAACACAGATGTAGAATAAAGCATTGCTCCTCTTAATATCAGACACAAAGCCAATTTTAAAATCTCAGGAATTCCACCAAAACATAAGTGAAAATGGAAAAATGGTGATTTAGGGGATAAAAGTAATTTAACATTGGCAAGCTTTTCTGAACAGGGGATGTGATCTCAATGGCATCTCCTTGTTAAATGTTAATTTTGAATAGACAGCATACTCAGCAAAATCTTTTTAAACATACTTTTTCTTTCCCCCTCTCCCCCACCCAAACGGCAGATTAGTGTTTCCAATGGCTCAAAGTTTGTCAGTCTGTATCTGCAATTTATGGTTCAGCCAACTGTTGAGAGAGAGATGAACTGAAGATTCGTATCCTTTGTCAGATTTTGAACAACTGCCCTCTCCAAATTCTCCCAGATTGGGTGGGTATTCCATCTTTGCCACTCCCAAGTGTTCACATATCTTGAATCAGGTCTCAGAAAATTAAACAGTGGCTGAAGAAGTAATTAATTTTTTCGAAAAATACATTGAGTTCTGTTTGTTTTCTCAGATTTGAGCCTTTAGGGTTCATGTTTTCCAACTGTTTTCTGCATCAAGGAGGGTGAGAACCCTGCTTTTAATTGTATATGTAAACAGAGAGTCTCCTATAATCACAACTCCAGGAGTTGGTGCTTTCACAAGAGGCTCATAATAAAACAGTGAAAGTGGCAACACTTGTGTTTGGATCCAGAAGTCAGCTCTGATTGGAGAAAGAGAATCAAGTTCTCAGCTGGAGATAATTGATATAACTCGACTGAAGTTAGAGTTACTATGATGATTTACACCAGTGGAGGATCTCACTCAGAATCTGCAGCTATAAAATTTGGAGCAGATGCGAGTGTTCGCCTGAACTCTGTTACAAAAGTCATAAAGGGATTGAGTTTATTAAATAACACTGATGATAACATGATGAGTGGAGGTTTGTAAGACCATAAACACTATCATCCCAGAAGGGATCATAGTCCCAGGAAGTAGACCAATGTCGTGTTTCAGAATTAGACCCAGTCAGGAATTTTCTGATGGAAAATGTCATTTCGCAAAATCAAAATTTCATATGGGAAAGTTCCAGTTTTGACAAAAATGTGGTTTTTTTTTTTTTTTTCCATAGGGAAAATTTAAGCGACAGCTTCCCAGTCCTTCTCTGGAAAATTCTTGTCAATTTCACTTTGACTTCCTGATTTCAAATGAAAATTTCAAAAATAAATGAAAATCCCTTTTTTGGCTACCTCTATTCAAAATTAATGTCCACCTTAGAACTAGAAGTAAGAGAACTCAGTTATGGGGCAGTCATGTCCTAACTGTATTAAAACATGGCTTATTATTGCTGCTGTAGACCATGGATGCAATTTTTTGAAAGTGCTCAACGGCCACGTTTTTCAAGGTATTTAAGTGCCTAAAGATGCAGATAGGTGCCTAGTGGGATTTTCAAAAGTGCTGCTGTGCAAAACTCGCTTTGAGATCATGCTGTTCATCTTCAAGCACTCAATCCTGTGCCAATTTAAGTCAACGAAAACCTTTCATTGTAGGGCACAGTGTTATATGCAGTTCTGTGGGATCAAGCCCAAATGTCCATATAGAAAGGGTAGAAACCAAGGTCTTCAGAAATGACTAGTGATTTCAGATTCCTTAATTTCTGGGTGTCTGCACTGAGAGACTTTGAAGCAGCCTGTTTTCAGAGAGTGGAAGCTAAACTCTTTTCTGAAAATTAGGCCTGTTTACAGAGTCTCAAGTTGGGCACTCAGAATCTCCCATCACTTTTGTAAATCATGGTTAGGTTTTATTGCACGCAATAGCAAACGATCTTCACTGTCGGAGTTTGAAACTGAAACAGTCATTAGTTTTAACAACAGACTTCGCTTGAGAGGGAGGGAACTTTTTTTTGGCAACTAAAAGAGCCTGCAGTATCTGCTTCAATCTTGCTTTGAAAATAGTTTAATTTCCCTTTCTGAATGTCCTCTTTAAAGGAAGGCCCTTACCAGCAATGCTGAAACATTCAGCTGCCTGTGGGGAATAAATGTCTGGGGTGATTACCGTGTGCTATAATCACTCCTGAATAATGCTAAAGATATATAAGGTCTGTCACCTTTCGCTGCTTCCTTTTAAGCTAACGCATGCTCCTTCAGTGCCTAATTATGTGCCTATCATCTTAAAAGCCCTCCATCCATATTGCAGCTTCCTACCCAAAGCTTTCATTTGCCTGATATTATCACTGTAGAAAGAATCCACTCTGAACATGAAAGCAGCTCCACAAAAACATAAGAAATAAAAGGCAGAGATGGAGAGTGTTAAACAAAAGTGACCATACGCTGTCGTTTCTTTTCCAGTTTTCTGAGTGAATTTAAAACAGCATCAGAGGTTTTGCCAGCGCTCTAATCTTTAACAAATGAAACTCAATTGACTTTGGCCTGTAGTTATTGCCAAACGTAAATCTGAAGCAACTACGGAATTATAAAAACATGGGCAGACAGAGCAAGATCTGGTGCAAGCCACACAATAAGAAATACATTGCCATACATAGCACAGAAACATGGCTTAAACACTTGAGTGGTTCCATTGAAGCCAATGGGACTATTTATATGCTTCAATTAGGCATATGCTTAAGTACTTTGTTGAATCAGTGTGCTAGGACATGAATGGGCTTTGAGACTACAGGCCAGATCTTCAGCTGGTATAAATAGGGCTAGCTCCATTAAAGTTCGTTGGAGAATCTGGCCCCAAAAGTAAGCTTGGCAGAATTTGATTTTCTTAAATAATTTCGATGGATAATATCAATGTTCATTTGAAAAGATTTTCTGTTTTTTGATTTTTTTAAAAAAAGTTCACAGTAGCAGGAAATTATGGGGGGTTCAGACAATTATTAAATGACAGTAGACATTAAGGTTCAGAAAGTTAAACCTTTATGACCATTAAAACATAAATAGTCAACATCACATGTCAAAATATATGAAGTAAATTTCCTTAAGACAAACTTTCTAAATTAACACACACATTTTCTTACTTTGGCTACTGTAAATTTTGATTATCGTCAATGGAAATGTTGTTTGTCAGATTGTGTATCTACAGCAAAATCGACATTGACTATTGTATCAACAAAAAACAAATATATCCAACCCTAAATAAAAGTGTTGATTGAGTAATAGATGGATAGTTGATTACTGTAAAAATGTCAGAAATTGATGTTGTTTGCAGTATTCTCTGTCCAAACTATAGGAAATAGAGAAGTAAAGTTTGGAAGTTTTAAAGCATGACCACTATAATTTTTTTCTCTTTCCTGTCTTTTTTCCTTACATTATAATTACTTACATAATTATCTGTGTGCAATCATTTTTGTAGCTTTTTTCTGAACCATCTTTAGTTCTTCAATATTCTTTTTAAAGTGTGGAGACCAGAACTGGACACAGTTGTCCTCTAAAAACTAGATTTAGCAGTGCTATATATTGAGATAATATTACCTTCCTACTCCCTGATATTACTGTTCATCCATCCATCTCTCCAAGAATTGCATTTATCTATCTTAGATACCGATAGGCCTCCCATTACTATAGTATTTGCACGTCTCACAATCTTTTAATATTTTTATTTTCACAAGATTGCTGTGAGGTAGGGAAATACTATTATCCCTATTTTACTGATGGGGAATGGAAGCACAGAAACTAAGGCTTGTCTACGCAGTCAGCCGCAGCAAGCCTCTGATCCCAGGTTGACAGAGCAGGACTTGCACTGCTGCATTAAAAATAGCTATATAGATGTTGCAGCTCAGGCTTTGAATCCCACCTTCCTTCCTAGGCTTCAGAACTTGAGCTCCAGCCTGAGACACAACATCTACACAGCCATTTTTAGTGCCATAGCACAAGCCCCCTGACATTGCGAGGAGGTCAGAGGCTTATTGCTATGGGATGTGTACATGTACCCTAAGGTACTTACTGAAGGTCACTGACGAAACCTGTGGCATGACAGATTATTATTATCTTGATCATCACAGTCCTTGGTTAGCAGCTTCAATGCTGGACCATCATGCCTTTCTATTAATCATTTAAGTCACAGCATGATACTGGGAAGTTGTTGTTCAGCTGATCTACTGTTAGGACTTCCCCTCCTTTTCCCTTGGGTCTTCTTTCACAGACAGAAAGCAGAAGACCGGAGTTCGAAGTGCAGGCAATGTGATGTTTATTGGGGTTAACTAACCGGTATAAAACTATAGTTCTCCACACCAGCACAAACTGCCTCTCTCCTCCTCCTTGGTAAGATTAATTATACCTGTAGTGCCCACACCAGACACCACCCTTTATCATTTATGGTCAAATTTTGTTTTGGAGGGTCTTGGACTGGGCACTTTGGTTTTTCCTCTTTTGTACTCCGTGAGAGGGATAGGGAGTAAGATTATATTCCGGTCATGGTCCCCTTTTCTTTGGCTTTCTTGCACTCCCCTCTCCTTCCCCCTTACTCCTCCCAACTGACCTCATTCTGGCATCTGCCTTTGGGGGAGTCATCAGAGGTAGGACTATCCTTCAACTGTACATTTATATATCAACCCCCCACTATACCTTGCAACACTTGAACAACATCCCGTATCTTTTCTCTTAGTAATAAAGAATGCCCATCCGGCTATAGGGTAGGCAGAAGCAACACACAGAGCCTTTGTTCTTTGCTTACATATGCATCTCAAAGAGCTCAGCTTTCATGTGGGAAAGCAAATCCAAAATTCTATCTCAGGCAAATACACAGGCCTGAATACCATTTTGCTCTCCCTAACATCTGGCATGATTCCCAAGTCTTTCTCAAAATCAGTGCTGTCCAGGCTACTGTCCTCCATCCTGTAGATAAGGTCTATAGTCTTTGTTCTTAGATGTATGACCTTGTATTTAATGTTTTCAAAATATTAAGAAAAAACCCTTTATTTGCAGAACTATAGAAGGGGGAGGGAAGTAACAAAGGAAATTAAATATAATCTCTGTTAAATAACACTGACATTTCTACAGAAGGTTAGAAGATATATTACTAAATGGAATAAGATCCACAGTCACCTGAATTTATCTTCTTACACATTTCCCATTGTTTCCTTTTAGTAAATGTTATGCAGCCCAGTACCACTTCAGAAGAGGAGATTCTAAAACACATTTAATAAAAATGAGTAAGAGTAACTGACACGGCCCTTGATCTCATGCCAGTTGGAATCCAGCTGACAAATGGTTCCACTAAAGTTTTCTTCAGCTATAGAATTCCAGCTCATCTCCTATTTGCTGTGATAGACTTCTTACTGGTCAGAATTATTTTCTTTTTCTTTATTACATGACAGCACTGAGGACAAAGAAACCCCATCAGTATTCTTGTCATATCAATATAGTATTTAGAATGTGCACAATGTGGTCTATTAAAAACATTGCTTTGCATAATTAACTTTTCCCCTTCTTTGCAGAACATACCAATAATAGCACAAAAAGTGTTTGAATATATACATTTTTTGTAAGTAGGGAGTGAAATGCATTAAACATCATATCTTGTATTGGATACTTCCTTTAAAAAATCTAGTGGTATAGTTGGGCAAAAAAATTTCTATAAAAATTGTTTCTGATTTACTGAGCTCTTATTAATTAAGAATTGTTCACTTTAAATCCAGGACATTTCAGGTGTGGTGTTGACCAAAATTTCTTACCAGCTGATTGGTACATGTCATGTGTATTTTAATTTTGATGGTCCCAGCCTGATTCTAAGAGGAATTGAGGTCGCTATTCAGCAAAGCACATAAATACATTTAACTTTAAACAAGTGTTTAAGTCCTATTGACGTTAATGTGCTTAAGTGCTTTGCTGACTCACGGTCTGAACGTGGAACCTTGTGAGTTTCCTATTCCTGATGTGTGTTAGCCTGTGGCATGTTCTCACTTAGCAGCTATTCTAACCAACGAGAAAAATTAAGATCTTTCCAGATAACTGCTGGGTAAATGTTAACTTTTGATAGGTGACCATTCTATTTGTATTTAATTCCTTGTGTACTGTCTACTGCATCGTGTTACATGTCGTTTGTAATAAAAAGACCAAAATAACGGTTTTCATTGGCTTAGGGGCCCTTTCCTTTTGACTCCACATTTCTAAAAGCAGCTAAATCAAGCTTGAGGCAATCAGGAACCATTGTCTTTCATGCCTGCTCTCGTCAATTCTGCAAAATGAAAGAAGATAACAAAAAGTTGCAAAATATGGATCTGTCTCTGAACATCCTCCCAAAGTGGGTCTAGTTGGGTGACAGAGTTTGGGTGAAGGCCTATTCAAACCCAGAAACAATTACAAAATCTGTAGATCTTCAGATTTTTGGTGATGGAGTTAAAGGAAAATATTACTGGATTAGATTTGAAAGTTTCCAGGTCTAGTGCTTAGTCTGTTGAAATCAATGGAAAGACTGACATTGATTTCATTGAGGACTGGATCAGCCCCCCCTTAGGCTGCACAATGTAATGGCTAATGTGCTGGACGGAGAATCAGCAGGGCTGGGTTCTGTTCATGGCTCTGCTATTGACATGCTATGCAGTCTTGGGCAAGTCACTCCATCTCTCTGTGACTCTTTCTCTTTCCAATATTTGTCTGTTTAGACTGTAAGATCTTCTGGTGTCTCTCACTATGTGTCTCCAGTCTAGCAAATGAGGTCCAATTTTGATTGTGGCCTCTAGATGCTGCTGTAATTAATAATAATAATAATAATAGTCAGGTTCAACTCTGGGGAGTGGGAGAAAGAAGCCGGGACTGTGACCCTGAGTGTTTCCACAGCTCACTCACCTCCCATTCACAATAATCTAAATTTATGACAGATTTTAACTTTTCCAGAGTCCTTGTCTTAAATGAGCTGGGCTGGCTGCTGCTTTCCTGCCTCTTTCCCCCTCTCTGGCCAGAACATATGGCAGCTGTTTTGTTGTTGTATTTTTAAATATACTAACAATGAAATTTTTCTTCCCTTGTTGACAGAAGAGATTGAGTTATTTTCCCACTGAATGGATTTTGTTGACATGGTGGATTTAGGCTGTTGACAAAACACATTCTGTTAGCATGGCGGTCTAAAGCTTTGATGAAATATATTTTATTGGCAGGATGAATTGAGATTGTGGTGACAAAATACAAACACTCTAATCCATTCTGCTGATAAAACACACTTCTCTAGTTATCAAATCCATCTGACTGACACTTTTCTTCAAAACTGAAAATCTTTTTTTTTTTTTGCAGGGGTGGGGGCCGGGGAGGAGGCAGCATAAGGTCTCACAGCAAACTGCTCAAAGTGTGTGGCATGAAAAACTGTGCTAGAGATTCTCTTGACAAAATGGACATAGACCTTTAAAACCACAATATTAGAAATGGCTGGCCAGACCCCTGGAAGTAGAAATGTCCCCCATTGCTGCAGTTGGAGGCATTCTTCACTAAGTCTAGTTTATTACTGTTCTGATCCATCTGCACTCTTTACAGCAGCAGACTGAGAGCTGTGAATGGCATTGCTGCGTGTACCCGTTAGATTCATTTTTGGAGTCTTACCAAATCCATAACTCTAAAAGTATTTATAATTCATTCATTAAGCTGGCCACATATGTAGCCTCCATCGTTGTAGTATCTGATCGCTTCCCAAATGTATCCTCACAACATCCTTGTGGTATAGGAAAGCACTATTTGGGGGTGGGGGGACAGAGCGTGAATGACTTGCCTAAGGGACCATAAATAATCTGTACCAGAACCCTAATTCCAAGTCCTGGTTTAGTGTCTTTATCACATGCCATCCTTCTCCAAGGCCTTACCATTCCCCTGTAGGAATATTTAACTTTATATTCCTGTTAAACCTGGTGAGCCTGATTCTGCTTTCTTTTTGTGAGTGCAAATGTGGAGTAACTTCATTCAAAACAAATCTTACTACTATCTAGCGGGACCTATGTACATCGGCATCTGTTTTCCCCCAGATTGAAGGAAATTGTATTCTGGGAATTGAAACAGTCCCAACTCTACTGACTTCTAAACAAATTTAATATTTCAGATGTCTTTCTGTAGCCACAAAGCCTCGGAACTAAATGTTTTCCCCCATTCCCTCTGTTTTTGATGCAGAGGGAGGGAAAGATTGGGTCATATGATTTTCCCCACCAAACTGCTGATTTAGATAACGTTTTGATGATATTGTCATTTAAAGTAATTGGAAATGGAATCCCTTTCCACTCAGTCAACTGAAGCATGCTCTCCATGTGCCAGAGAATGTAAGAAATCAATACATTAATACTATGAACAAAATGGTGACACTACAAGTCATTATTCAGTTCACTGTCTTGGTTTGGGAAAAGTACATTGGACTTGAGTGGGCAGACAGGACAGATCAGAATAGTGTTTTTTTTCCCCCAAAGGCTCATCTTGGGGGGAGGAGGGGTTTAAAACCTTGAATGGATCAGAGGTGGCTCCGTTTTCACATGTCACAATAGACGCTATTCCCTTCCCATAAAGGAAGATTAATATAGCCACATAAGAAAATACACTATTATGTAAGGAGGAGATTTTTGGTCCTAAATATGTTAGACTAATACATGTAAGAAGTATGTACACTAAAGCACAAAGCTCTCTGATCTGCAGTGCAATATAGGATCAGGCCTCATTGTTGCTTTTTCTCAAACTTATATTTTCGTTGCATTCTTCTACCACAATAATGGCTATCAATACTGATAATTAAACCTGTACAGAGAGAGTTTCAATATGAATCAGTGGCAAGCCAGTAATACACTGTAGAATGGTATTTTTATTTGTAGACATAGTAGTTGTTGTTGCACATCCAAACAGGGGTAGCTGAGATCCCACAATATTTCCCTTTATGCACAATATTGAGAACTGTCAGCTCTTTCAGAATTGTGTGTTAAACTTTGGAGAAATGTTGACATTCTAATGGTGGCCAACATATCAGAATGAGGAATAATGCCATGATTATTTTTATTATGGGATCCTTTCCCCTATACTCCTGGTTTATGAATTTAATTCCAGAGGTGTCATTATGATTTAAGAGTCATGTTCATGGAATTACAGAGGTTAGAGATGAGGTCACCTGCGTTGTTCCTTAGTCAATGCAGAATTATTCCCTTCGGTACTGAGAGCTTGATAATGTCTTGGACACATGGGAGATAGCGAGTAAATAAGAACTTAATTCACTGTTGCACTGACTACACAGACCTAGGGTGCGGAGGGGGGAAAGGAACAGTTGTGAATGGATGGAACTATATTTTCCACCTCTAAATGCACCATATGTGGGTCGGGGTGTTGTAATTTGGTTCTGGTACAGGCCAACAGCAAAATACTTAAACCTCACTTTCCTCTACACCCCAGTAAGGGAAGGCAAGGGAGCCCTGGAGATAAAATGTAAACACTACCCCTTGCTCAGGCTGTGTACAATGTAGCTCTGTATATTTACCAGTGCTTTATCCAATTTAGTTTAATATAGCTGGATGATCATGTTTTCAGCATCTCCCTTGTGAGACAACTCCATGGTGTAATAGATCTTACTGATAGGCAGCCTAAATTTCCCTTCATTTCATCCCATTACTCCTAGATGTTATGATTTACTGTTTGCTATGTGCTGACAGTGCACTCAGCTGCCTTGCATCACCCTGTACATCTACTCCTCTTCCTTTGGTGTTGAAACACCTAGAGAAGTTTGTCTTTGTTTACAGTACTAATTAATTACACAGACATGAGTGGCTTAGGTGGTGCCAAGAATTGTTTCATTAGCATTCAGCAGAACTTCCTCATGATGAAATAGAGCAAAGCACAGAAACAAGAGGAGGGAAAGAGATAACGAGAGAGTCCATGACCTTTTCTGGGTCTCATTCCCAGAGGCTCATCCATTATTTCACAGTAACTATGCAATTAACGGGTGTCATTACTGTACATATGTGCTAACCCTTATGGAAAAGTCCTATAGAACTGAATGGAAAATGCCAACTTTTATAGGTTTTTGGATGGAGAGTTCTAGCCCTGCTGTAGAATTCTAAAGGATGGTTCATCTAGCTTTTCCCTTCCCACCCTTTTCACTTACTGTGGCAATACCTTTGACACATTTGAAGGTATCCCTTTTTTTGTCTCCTGACCAATAGTAGTAGTATTTAGCAATTGTGGGACAATGTTCTCAAAAGGGCACAGGACCAGATTTGCCAGCACTTCACACCCACAATAGGTAGTCAGTTATCCGAAGAGTCCAGCACTCATTTGAGCGCCTAGATGAAGTGCCAGATTTGCAGAATTTTTCAGCACCCAATAATGAGCTTTTAAAAAAAAATCTGCTCCCAGTTCAGGGTACTGAGAACTTAAAAATTCAGCCCATATAGTACTACTTCTGAGCTATAGATCTCAAAGCATCATTAACATCATTTTATAGATTGGGTTTCTCAGAGGCAAATTACTTGCCCCAAGGCCGCAGCAGGGAGGCATGATCATCTGTTAAAGCTGGGAATACATTTAACAGCTTCTGACCATGAAACAGGGCAAAGCAAATTTAACCAGAATTGTTGAATACCTTAAAATATTGAATGATTAATAAATATTGTTTCCCTTTGTTTAAAGGATGTGCTGCTGGTTAAATAGTTTTCCCTCACACACCCTCCCTCCCCTCCTCCCTGTAACTTAGACGCAGAGTATGTGTAACTTATCATAGGTCTCTGAATTTGATTATAAAATACTCCATGTTTATGCACATGGGCTTGGTTTAACACTTCTCAAGCGCCAAGTTTGCCAGTCATATTTTATCTGCTCCCTGCAAATGTTGGGAGAATATTGTGAGGCAGTTTGATCTCTTGGTTAGGGAACTGACCCCAAGATGTGGGATGGTAGAAAACCTGGGTTCTATTCCTAGCTCTGCTACTTAGCTCCTCTATGACCTTGGGTAAAGTTATTTCATCTTGGTTTCTCCTCCCATCCTTTGTTTGTCTGGTCTAATTAGTGTAAAATCTTTGGCTTAGGAGCTGTATCTCACCGTGTCTGTAGAGCCTTTAGAGCGGGTGGGGAGGGGGGCTGATCTTTCTTGCAGCTACTAGGTGCTATTATAATACAAAGAAATAATGTTGATTCTCGTCCTTTTACTCAGGCAAACTCTTGTGCAACTTAATAAAAGGTTTATATGATGAAGGGCTTCAAGATTTAACCCTTTATCCATTTGCTGTAGGTCATGCGTTGAGTGCCCATGACATATATAAGCTGCTCAGAGAATGGGGCAAATTCTCCCTTTCTACCCAAAGCCTGACATGCTGCATGACCTCAGTTACTCCTCGGTGTTTTATTGACCTTTTCTGTAAATTCTGGGAGCTGGGGTTGAAATCCTGGCTCTATTTCAGTCAATAGTAAAAACCCTATTGACTTCAGTGGGACAGGATTTCACCCATGTTGCTTGACCCTCCTTTGTAAAGTGCTTGGAGATCTATAAGTCAAAAACACAATAGAGCAGTGTTATGATATATTTTAAAAAAGAAATTCTGAAAGAAAATGAGCCAGAGGAAATTAATCTACAGCAAGTACAGTTTCCTTGGCGCAATGTAATATCGCAAATCACCCAGCTCTGATGCATCACCATTATACCAGTGTGAAGTTGTGCCATTCTGGGATTGAAACCAATTGGTCTATCTGAATATCAGTACATTCGGCACAAGGCCTATTGTGTCAAAGGCATAAATAGCAGTTGGGCACCTGGTACCCATTAAAAGTCAATGGGAGTTAGGCGCCAGATTGTAATTTATGCCTTTGAAGTTAAGTATGGAATTTTTTGTACCCCATTAGCTGTTTTAAATTATACAGCTAATTTTTATTTCTATTTCCAACTTCTACTACAGTAGTGCTTCAATTGATGGATACTTTAGCACTGCTCTTCCCTAGTTTAGATAATAGAGTGAAATGCAGTTAAGATACAAGAATTTTATATAGCTTTTCTATTTTTTTGTGGCTACTTCCCTCCTCCTCCCTTTTAAACTAGTATTATAGTGACCACATCAACTGCAAAAATAACTTGGGGATAATCTAAAATCTTTCCTTGCAGAAACAAACTTGATAAAATATCATCAACCATTTTGAAGAAATATAGATGTTTCAGTAAAAATCATTTAATGTTTCCACGGTTACTGTAGTGGTGTATTTGTGATTCTATAGATCTTGTCAAAATTCCCTTTATAAATTTGCATAGTTAGTCATGAAATGACTGACTGAAGTGTTGTATTACCAAATCTTGGCTTGGGAATGCTTTTTTTTTTTTTAACCTACCTTCTAAAACCAAAATTATTTCAGTTGAGTGTGAAAAGCAACTGCTTATCTGCTCCCTCCCCCCCCACCCCAACCTCTAAGCTTGACAATAAATGAAGGTGGTACAGTTGCATTTTGTGCTCATATTGCAACAAGTTTAGTGAACAGTTAATAGCAAAGGAAGTAGGTAGTGTCAGACTGGATCAGACTAATGGCCCACCTACTAGCATCCTGTCTCTGACAGTAGCCAGCACTTGTTGCTTCAGAAGAAGGTGCAAGGAAAATGCGCAGTTGCTAGTCTGTCCCAGGTACTGACATGGGCCCATTATCATAATATCTGAGAGCCTCACAGTCTTCCATGTAATTATCTTCTCAACACCTCTGTGAAGTATTGAGGTCCTTATCCCCATTTTACAGAGGGAGAACTGAGACACAGATGCGTTAACCTGCTGGCAAATTAGTTTCTTCTTAACTCCCAACAGCTGGCTCACACCCTGAAGCATGAGGGTTTTAGATTCATCCCAGGATTTAAAATGACACAATAGCATGTGACTAATAAATGCCTTGCTAGTTGAGGTTATTATGCCAATCCAGTAACCTCTGTATACTTTCCATTGTCCAAAGTGTTACAGTGGGTTGGCTTTATCGTGCTTTTCCGCCCCTTGGACACTCATTCACAAGTGGTTACTCACAGCATCACAGTAACTGCACGAAAATCAAATCTTCTAGTTTCCACTAAAAGGAGAAAATGGAATGAGGGAATCAAATGAAAAGCCCACTTGCTGAAATGTGATTGTCACTGTCATTATTATTAATTATAATTATTTCTATTATTATTATATGTATTACTATAATACCTGGGGGTGCCAATCATGGACCGAAGCCCCATTGTGTTCGGTGGTGTATGAATACAGAACAAAATGCTCAGAGTTGCATGAAACGAACAAACTGCCTTCCCTGCAGATTTCTTGCATGATCTCTTCACTTAACAGCTTTGAAAAGCCAAAGCCAATTCAGATGTCTCCAGCTCACAGGCCAAATTCTGATGTCAGTTACACTGGTGTAGACCTGCAGTAAACTCAACAGGGCTATACTGTATTTACAGCCAAAATTTGGGCCCCACGATCTTTCATTTGGTATATGGCACATCCTCTTTTGTTTATTAGGAAACTACTTTTAACTGACCTGCAGTGTGAGATGTATTTCATTATAATATAGGCTAACCTAGAAGCGATGGTTAAACGTTTTTTTTTTATCCGAACTTTTTTTGGATGAAAAATTGGTTTTTTGACTAAATTAAAATCTTATGGAAATGTTTGCCTTCCTCAACGTAGTTTGCTAGTTTGTTTGTTTATTTACTTATTTAATTGGAAAACTGAATTTTTTTCCAAAACCAAATAACCAACAAACCATTTTTGGCCAAAAACTTATCAGTATTTTTTTTTGTTTTTATTTTCATCAGAGAGTCAAAACCAAATTTCAAGAGAGAACTTTTTTGTCATAAAATTTTTTGGCTACTTTTGGTTCACCTTTGGCTTTAAGCTGTGCCTTCTGGTCATATTAACCTGCCATATCTGCATATGTCTCCTATGCAGTGGTAGAACATAATGATTGAAAATCTAGATAATGAACAATAATTGTTAATTATCTTGAAGAATAGTGAAGAATTTTGATCAGTGCAAATATTACACTGGAATTAGTGGATTCGTTTGTATCAGGAAAACCTGTGACACTCTTAGAGGACTCTATATCTAGATCTGTACATCTAGACTCTTCCTTAAAATTCAAGATCTATCATGTTTAAGAATAAAGGAAAGGGGAACAAGGCAAATCAATCAGTGGGGGAAAGCAGATGGACCATCTCACAGTACCTCGTCTCAACTTCCAAACGAAAGTAGAAAAAAGTGGACCTTCACAATCTTTTTCAATAAAGGCTAATGCCAGCCTCTGCATAATTTCACTGGAGATGAATTGTGGGTTGAGAACAGGAGCAGATACTGGAGCAAGGAGTTGGTGAGAGTGGTACAGTACAACATCTGTTGTACTCAAAGGGAGATCTTGTCTGGTGATGAATGACCAAGTATTGGTCATACCAGTTGGAAAGCCCCAAGGATCCACTATATTTGGTAACCTTGATAATATGATTTCTGAGCTCTGAACTGCAGGGAGATGGGGGTAATTCATCAGCATAGTTGTGGTGTTTGACAGCTCCAATGAGGATTATATGAAGGCAGCGACCAGCCAAGAACACACTACAGGCATTCATTTAATCAAAAGTGTATCAGTTCTGGATTTGCCTGCTGGAATGTAGCATATAAATACAGTTATTACTGGTTCTCGGCATCTTTGCATTCAATCTAATCTATTCATATCTGTCAGTGGCTGTCTAGTTTATCTCTTTCTCTCTAGCTAGTATCTCTAGCAATCTAATCTGGCTAACCTAGCTAATAAAGTCATCTCGCTAGCTAGCTAGCTAATCTAACCTAACCTATTTTATCTAACCTGGCTGGCTAAGTGTCATATAACTGTATCAAGATGAAAAATCATTTAATACACTTTCTATTTCAAGTATGAAATAAAACTAATTTTCCAAGCAGCATCAAAATAATTTTTGTTTAGGAATGTGTTTAAACTCTTAAAATATAATTATATTGCAGTCCTGCTAATTTAATGATAATGTACACATAACAATCATGATACCCTGCCCCCTTACAGTAGTAGCTGGCTGAACTGGATAGATATGGAAGGTATGCAGTTCTTGAAATGGTAGCCAAGGTTTTTTCAACTTCTACAGAAGGGACATAATTCTATTATTCAGTCCAGTTGGAAGTCTACAAGAAGCAATAGAAATGTGATCAGGTTTTCTTAAATTCAGTAGTTTTTAGCATAATTTCTATAGGACTTTTTGGTTTTATTTCTAATAGATTTTTTTTTTACTTTAATTCCAGAAGGTTTGTTTTACTGAGTAAACTTCAGTAGCATCAGCTTGACAGTAAAGTTGCATTTTTGAGACAGGCTGCTGTCAAAATGCCCTCTTCCCTTGGCAAATTTAAAACCGATGATTATTGAGAAAGCTACAGCGACAACTAGAGTGTTTGACACCTGAAGTAATTACTGCCATAGCAGTGTCTGGGCATAGACTGAGTATTTGTTAGGTATTCAGAGCAGCGTGAACAATCTGGAGGCGACAAAGGAAGGAGAGAGAAAATGGAGATGGAAAAATAGCATCTTGGCTCTGCTGCATCCTTTAACATCAACGAGTCACTATTCTACCCGCCTCAGGGAAGGCTCATGAAGCTCTCGCAATGTATTAGGAGAGCTACATATTGGGATGGGCCTGAGCCTGAGATTTGAGGGCTAGGGCTGCACTCATGATCCCTGTAATGCCTCTGGTTTCACATCAGACACAGAGGCATAGCCAAGTGGGTTCCAACAAAGACCTTTTATTGTAGCCTGCGTAGAGGCTCTACACCCATAGCTCCAGCTAGTAGCACTTCTTCCTGTGACTCCCTACCGAGTCTCTTAAAGACATGATGCCCCCTGAAGAGTGGTTTATGCTATTTTATTTGGCTCGTTAACCTTAGGGGATTCATAGGGTGTGGGTAGGTCTGCTTGATAAGAGCAGTATATAAACAGTTGCACACCAGTGGCCATTTGAAGAGCACAACAAGAAGTTTTGTTGGCTCTGCAAAGCCCAGGAACTGAGCTGTGTATTCACTGCTGACTCCTGGCACCTTATCTATTAACTAACTGTTCACACATATACAGACATCTCTCTTTTATAGGAAGCAATGTGACCTAATGGATAGAACACCGGATTGGGATTCAAGAGACCTCGATTGGACAAGTCGTTTTATTTCTCTGTGCCTCATCTTCTCCACCTGTAAAATGGGAATAATGATTCTGCCCTCTTTGATAGAACACTTTTGAGTTCTACTGATGAAAGCTGCTATACAAAAGCTAGGTATTATAGAGCCTTCTAACACTCCCTTCCCAATTGCTCGATAGCTTTGGGATTTGCTTTGGTTCAATAGCTGCTCCTCTATTCTGGCTAACAGTTCTTTTTGGGTGCTCTTAGGCAGGAGAATTAATGTTTGGGTGGCTCCTTTAAGGTTACCTGTGGAGAACCCATATCTCCCTCTCAACTGGAGAGAACACTACATAAGCTTTGTGCCTTCCCAATATCATCATCTATGACTGAGGAGGGATGGAATCCACTCCATGGGAAGGGAAGAGGATGGACCTCTAGGTAACACTGTCCTGCCACTCAGGCATTTTGTGAAGCTTCATGCATTGAGATCCTTGAAAGGAAGTCTGTCTAAATGCAAAGTAGTAGTATTGTTGTTGCATACAAGTCGGTCATTGACCTCTTAACAAAAATACAAGTGCTTGCATACCTATTTCCAGAACAGAAACCTCCGTCGCATTACAGTCACTTTGAAATGATAATTCAAAGACGACAAAGTTGCATGCAATGCAATAACTGTCTGGGTCAATGGCAGGCTTGTATAGAGTCGATCACCAGCATTCAGTATGAATAGCTAATGTCTTTGTACAGAAAGTGGAACTTAAAGGAAAGGAGAAGGGTAGTTACATTCCTGTACCCTGGAGATTCTATTTTTACACACACATCTCAGAATGCCAGTCCCTTTTTATAGCTCTTTCACCTTGCATCCTAGAAACTAATCACAAATGTAACTGCCTGTGCAAAGCAAACTTAAATAAGGACACCTCTGGCGGTGTTGTATTGTTCCCAGCAGCAGGAAAAATAACAAATATTCTGAAGAACTAATAAATCATGGAGTGGGCTTAAAAGTACAGTCTCCTTTCCACCCTGTTTTTGTGAGTGGCTGACCTTTCTCTGTGAGACTTTTAATGATTGTTGGCAATCCTGCCTTCTAACATGTTTTATTATTCAGGTTTGAAACTAACCACTAAACCAACTCTGTGGTGTACATATTAAGATCAGCCACTTGTTGTACACTTTGCAGTGCAGCATGTCCTTGTTAACATGACGTAACTGGATAAAATTTTTGCAACCCAGGTCAACACCTCATCATTTAAAATGGCACCATCTTCCCTTTTCATTCTTACAGGGCACTTGTCAATTAGTTTTCCTTTAGTGACAATGTTCTCCATCATCTCATTTTCAGGGATGTCTCTCTCAAGTAGAGGTGAGAGAAATGGCTTGTAGTTAGCAAAATTGGGATGTTTGCCAATTCTTAAATATTATGGTTGCTTATGAGAGAGAAGAATCTAGTGAAGGGAGTTGGAGTGAATGGTGAACAAATGTTTCCACTAATAATTTAGCTGATGATTGACAGAAGAAACTTCAGAAGTGGACAGATTTATTCCATAACTACCTGCTATTGGGCACATTTGTTCTGGGCTTAGAACAATGAGGCTGTTGTCTCTAGGGACTGCTACTATACACATAAATAATAAATACAGGGATATGGTTCTAGCCACCATCTGAGAAGATACTGAAAGAAATGGATCATTTTTATTATCATCTATGTTACAGTAGTATTTGGACCTGACAAACCGACTGCATTGTCCTGTGCGCTGTACGTATACATAGTAAGAGACAGTCGCTGCTTACGGTCTCAGTAGACAAGACAAAGGATGGGAAAAAAGGAAGGATTGTCATCCCTATTTTACAGGAGGAGTGGGAGTGTAGCTCAAAAGACATACCCAAGCTCAACCAGTATGACTGATCTTAGCTGATATTATTACATTTCTTAGATCCTGTGGCTATTTATAAAACTGGTCAGATAATATAAAAAAAAAATACAAAACATGATTTTCTAGGAAAAAATTGTATCTTGGAGTCCTAAATCTGGGCGTTTGAAAGCTGCATCCCATTCAGTGGGTTGAGTTATAATTTGTATTAGTGTAGCACCTCGCAATCCTAGTTATTGACCTGGATATTATTGTGCTAGGGGTAGTACAAACAAAAAGACATGCAAGGCAAGGGAAAGAAGCCCAATTTGTCATGCCCTGTACCTGAGGAATGATTAACTAATTCTTTCCTGGCCAGAAGAGGCAGAGCTAGTCTTTAGACTGAGGGATTCAGTTGTGGAGAAAACTGCAAAGGAGACTGGTTTCTGGTAGAGAGACACTCTGGGATAGGGTTTAAAAGACAGGAAACAATGGAGGAATAATAGTACAGGAGTGGGTTAGGGGAAACCCTAAGATTGTGCCAATAAGGGAAGTAGTGACGCCTGAGAGGGGTGAAGGGCTATTAGTTTGTAGATTTGTTTGGACTTTAATTTGGATTTGTTAGTGCTGCCCAGAAAAGGGGTTAGATTTTTCTGTGAATTGGCTGGTATCCAAGGAAGAGCCCTCGAAGGGGGCGCCAAAGAAGAGCCCTGGAAGGAGGTGCCCCCCGAGGATGCGTTACGACAGGTACCCACCTCTCTCTGACTCCTTCGCAAATCCCAGACAAAAATTCCTCTTACGTGGGGCATTTCTTAGTCTGCAAGGTGACTAAAACTTGTTTCTTGTAAAAGGAATTCCCTTTGTGCAGGGATGGCGGAAGACACCACTGAAGTGAAAGGTAAAACACTCACTGACTTCAGCGGGGCCAGGCTTTCACTCTAGGTTTGTTGGATGAGAAGAGACAGAGCGCATTTGAGAGTGCAGCCCCCAGTAGGAGCTGCTGACGAAAATCCGCCTGCTTCATCCTGTGGTGGGGTGCACAAACTCCACACTGGGGAACAGGGCTAAGGGGCAGCTTTGGTCACAGGAGGTGCTGCCAGCTGTGCCTGATGGATGTGCCTGCAATGGAAGCAGAACTCAAGAGGAGGCAGCCCAGCTCCGTCCGGGCAAGCAATGCAAGGGAGCAGACCTGCACTGATAGCTCGTGCCAGAATCCAGTAGGATGCCCACGCTGCCACGAAGCCGACCTCAACTCAGAGCTGCAAGCCACTGCAGAAGAGATGGTCAGAAGAGATCACGTGCTCCTGTGTAGGGGAGGGAAGCTCCAGACCTCTTTCCGATGGGACATATGGTGGGCTGTTAGCCAGGCCTTCACTGGGAAAGGCAGGGATTCGCATGAAGTAACCTGGGGAGCAGGTTGGCCAAGGTCACACAAACCCCAGTTGGATGTACTGTGGGCACCTTTGGTGTCTGGCCCAACGTAGCTATTGATGCTATCTGGTCCTAAATGCTTTTTCCTGATGCACGTTTATTTCAGATTCCTTATAAGCTCCTCAGACGACAGAGCGAGGGATTGAATCTTTTTGCTTGGTGCCTTTGTGGATAGCGGCGGCTTGGTGTACTACAGCCACAATGGCTAATATAATTTAATTTCCTTATACATTTTTAAATTGAAAAGGTGAAACAACAGAAGGCCCTCATTGTGTGTGAGTGATGTTGAGCAAATGAATTATTTCTTCAGAGAAGGAAATAACTGTGTAGCAAGAATTTGTAATTTACTGTCAGATTCTGGCATATCAATAATCAGGCATCAGTTGCAAATCCACTGGCTCTTACCCAATGTATTCTGACTACTCCCCCAGTCACTATGTCTGAGATTGAACAGAACAATGATTTAGGAGAAGACAGTGCTAGTCTATTCCCTCTCTTGACAACCATGCATATAATTATCAGCTTCACAAATTTCTCAGGAGAACTGATTAGCTTTTCCAACAAAGCAGACACATGCTATTGTCCCCTTGTTCGTCTAAACATCAAATCTCTTTGCTTCTTAATGCACAGAAAGAGGAATACATTTTGTTACATTTTGACCTTTGTGTGTTTTTGATCTTTGGAACTTTTGCTAGATCTTTGTAGGCCATCAAAAATAAACACGTGACTATAATGCTTTACCGCTTTGTGTCGTTCCAGCAAAGACGCATTTATTTCAGTCCAAAACTTACTTCTATCAGTGGTGAATATTCCTTGGTTACCTAAAGCCCCCCACCCAAATCAGCACTTCACTGTGCTGTTGAGTGTGTTAAGTATTTTGTTGACAGCAAAGAACAAATCTGGTACCTTTGAAAACATGAGCCTGTCCTGCTTGAGCTAAAAGATCTAGCATCTCTATTCATGGTGCACTTAAGCATGTGGTTAAACTGAAGCTGTCTTGAATATAGCTGGACTTACACATGTGCTTAAGGGCCTCAGAACGGTGTCATTTTAGACCCACATTGTACAGGGTAAAAGGCAGCAGTGAAGAGGTCAGCTAGTGGGGAATTAGGTCCCATAGTCCCTGCATTAGAGAACTTACAATTTGAAAAGACAAAGGGAGGGACAAAAAGGAAATAAAACCTACCGTTCATTAAAAAAAAAATTCCATCACTCCTGAACTGTATTCACTCTAGTGTAAGGAAGGAGCTTAGGCTCTGTGTGAAATGAAAATGCCAGAATTTAATTATTCCAGTGAAGCGTGCTAATTGTAGACATTTACGATCATGCCCGTTGCTCAGCAAAATGGGTCTCTTTATTCAACAGCAGTGATGGCTTAAAGAAACTTAATTTATTTCCTCTGAAGACTTAAAGGACATTTTCAGACTGAAAAGTAGATAGCAGCTAAATGCTTCAGAATGAAATTATTTTGGGGTAAGCAGCTTGTTTTATTAAATGGCATCAAAATGCTCACTGCATCAGCAGAATTATGAAAGTTTAGTTTAAAATTGTGTGTATATATATCATATTAACTTCACACATCTTGACATTTATTCCCCTCCCCCCACAAGAGGCTCTTTTCTTCTGTAATTGTCTCTTTTTTTCCAGATGACAGGTATGGGGAATTTAGTTGTCTTCCAAATTGCATGTTGCAGAGCTTTTTGTCAATTTGCTCCAGTATTTGTGGTCCTTGGGAAGAATAATTTTTCCTTTCTTCCTTCAGCTTCAGAGTCTCGTCGTGGGTCAAATAAAATGTTCGCCTCTTCACTGCTTTACAGTTCCCTTGACCAAGAAAGACTTTAATCTGATGAAACATTCCACAGTGCTCGTATTAATCATTTTAAGCAAAACCACATTTCATAGGGCAAGCACATTCTAAAACCAACGGTCACTTGTGCTTTTGAGCAATTCAACTTTATTGTGAATAACTTCAAGCTTTTACAATAACAAACCATGATCTGATATCACCTTCCATTAGCCACTTTCAGAATTAAGCGGCAGTTCTTCATAAGCGCTTGACAAGAATTTGAAATGAAATTGAACTGATGATTAATTCAGGCTTTATTCCTGCAAATATATCTCCTTGATTTTGACAGTTCGTTAGCCAACCAGTTTTTAGTTGAACTTTCCCACCCTTAAATTTACTACCCAAACCTCCACTATTTTGACTCGGTTAATGCAAGTTGTAGCTGCCTGTTCTGTAAGGTTATGACCACTATTTCTGATGGCAATGAGAAATTACTGCCATTGGTATGTTTATTTCATAAGTACAGGTGCAGCTGCAGGAAATATGCAGCTCTTACAAAGAAGCATCAGGTTGTTGTATAGCTTATAAATAATCACATCTGTCTGGGTACAAATGCGTTCCGTGTAACTGGGTCACCAAAGAGAAATGCATTAAACCAGTAGTATAGCGATCAATTTGGTCTACGTTTAGTCCTGTTTCAGATCAAACAATGATAAAGGGAAAACGCAACAAGCAGCATTTGCAGATGATGAAAAAAATATACTGTACTGAAAAGGAAGCCTCCCCTCCCCCCAAATAAAAAAAATCCCTCAAAATATGGAAGTGCTACAATACAAAAAGCGGGCCCAGTTCAACAGAGTACTATGCTTCTGACTAATATGATTAGTCCCTTTCAAGCCAATGGCCCATTCATGTATTTAACTTGAGCCACGTTGGCCCAGATCCTCAATTCAATGGGAGTAAGGTGCCTAAATGCTTTTGAGGGTCTCTGGGCCATGTGTAAGTCCTTTACTAAAGAGGGCCTTTTAGATACAACTTGTCTTGTCAGGATTTCAGAGTAGATAATAGGTAGATTCTCCCCATCCCCCCATGTTAGTAAATTTGAAATCAAAATGGAAGTTCAGGATTAGGGGGTTATCAAGGGATAACATTTACATAGACTAGTATAGTTTATGGGGGAAGGTTGGCTCAGTGCAGAGTGATCTATAAATGCTAGGGATCATTATTATTAGTATAAGTTTTGTACCCCCAAATAGTGTAAATTAGGATTTTTTTTCCATTGAAACCGATGGGGGATTAATGGATTTCAAGGCTAGAAGGCACCATTATGATCATCTAGTCTAACCTTGGTCACAAAAAGTGACCCTACCCTTCTACTTGCCCTGATCCTCTGCACTTTTTTTGGGTGTTGACACCTGTGCAGAGTGAGTACAAAACATTGTGATTCTGAACATGGATAAATAACTACCCAAGGTGCAAAATAGTGGAGAATCTGGCCCACAGATTGCAACAGCCACCTAGGGAAAAACTCCTTGTTGACTCTCTTTGTGTAGCTAACTGTATTACCTTAGAAGGGATGATAAATTATAGGGTATACTCCCTTTTGAGAATCATAGTATGTGCCTTCACTTCAACTAATTTATCAACAGCACATTATTACTCAATCTGGATTTTTTTTTAACTTTGCTAATCATTCCTTTTAATTCGGCACCACATCCTGCCATTGTGATGGGGATAACACAAGACACTTGGGCAGTTTTATTCTCTTCATTCCTAGTCTTGGACTATCATAGTAAAATATAGCTTTGGAATTTATTAAGAGAACTAAATAAGCTTAGCTGAGAATGTATGCCTCTCAAAGTGCATATGTCTGTATGCAGGGGACATGCCTCTTTAGTCCCTGAATAAGACTGCTCATTGGCCTTTTCATTGCAGGCTGAATAGCTAATTATCACTGATATCTGCTTTCATCTGTTTCAGGGCATATATAAATCTTTAATTACGTAAGATTAAGGCTCTGCCAAAAAATTTTCAAGAATGATAAAGCTCCACCTGGTGAGTTGGTTACAAAGGTCTGGGTGAAGTGTCTTATACAAGCAGATGCTTTTAAAAGTGTGTGGCTTGAATCTGCTATTATCTAGCTTTTCCTGAGGTTCATGTGGCCAAATGTTTCAGACATCTGTCCAAGTCCCACTTTAGGTTTTCCACATAACTGCCCTTCACAAACTAACTCCCCTGCCACTGCTCCACAATAAGCTTTGTGTGTGATCACGGGTAAGTCGCTTAGCCTCTGTGCCTGAGTTCCCCACCTGTACAATGGGGATAATAGCACTTCACTGTGATACGGGTGTGGTGAGAGTAAATAGATTAAAGAATGTGAAGCACTCAGCTACGGCTGTGATGGGGCCATATAAGGACCATAGATAGGTTGGTACAGGAATGGCAAGTCTCTTTCTTTATGAAATAATAATATGCAGGCTTGGCCTGCCTCACACTCCCAGAAGAAAAACCATAAGGGTGAACCCTCCAAAATGTGGCACTTCGCCATCCTCACATATTTCACCCACAGTGGGAATATTTTACCACAGGTCTGATTCACCCTCTTTTACCCCAAATTCAGACTATGTAATGTTCCAAATTTTCTAGCTCTGCTTTTCACAGTCCAAGCAAGGGCAACTGTTTTTCAGGTTTAAATAGCTCTCAACTCTCTTGCACACTGTAGGCTTTGCTTCTGCTACAGTTTACGATGGCCACCGCATTGGCCCACATACACTGGGGATTGAACGGCTGATCTCTGAAGCTGAAAACATCAGCTGCGACAACTAGAGCTCAAGAGGCAGATTATTTCACTGGAGCTGTAACAGACTCATATCCCTGGTAGATTAGGCACAGAGGGGGATCTGTAACACTTACCAGTAGGTTATAAAATAGCCGTTGGGTGGAGGTTGAGCTCTGAAGCCCATCTGACCCTCCAGGCTTGCAAGTCCAAGCTCCAGCCTGAGCCACAATGTCCAAACTGCTATTTTTAAAGCAATAGCTCAAGCCCACGAGGATGAGTCTGTCTGCCCAGGCTGAGCTCACTCCCAGCTGTAGATGTATACAGTGTGTGTCAATCTTAGCCTGTGAATGAGGTTTCATTGAAAGTCTTTGCTCATGGAAACTAGGAAGAAACTGGGAATAGAATCCTAGCCACAAGCCAGAAGGACCAGGATGGATGGTCTTTCCTTATGGTTAGAGTGCAAGTTTGGCATTCAGCAGACCAGCGGTCAGTTCTCTGTTCTGCCATAGACTGTCTATGTGACCGTAAGCAAGTCACTTAAACTCTCTGAGTCTCACTTCCTCATCTGTAAAATGTGGGTAGTACCACTATGGATCGCAGGCTGTTGTGATAACGAAAACAGTAATGACTGTGAGAAATCAGGAAACTGAAAATGTTCTGCTTCTCAATTGCTGAAAAATGGCAGGGTTTTTTGGGAGGGGAAGGGAAGTAAAAAATATCCACTGAAAATATGCACACTTTTTTTTCCGATGAACATTTTCCATGGATGAAGAAAAGAAACAAGTTTTCCAAACAGAATAGTTGGTAGCAACCCCCTTTTTTTTGTTTTTGCCCCTCCCCCCCCAAAAAAAATTCTTCATCTTTTGATTCTGAATTGACCCATGAAAATCTTGGGGAAGAGCCTCATGACAAACAAGCTCTTATTTCTATTTATTTATTTTAAAGAAAGCTTCCTGAACTTGTCTGAGCCTGGCTAGACCAGCTTAATTAAATTTAGTTGTCTCATAGCATGTCTCCTTTTCCAACAGCACTGTATTTAAGACTGATACAAGCTTGCACAGCTTGAACCCAATTATGGCTGCATTGTACAAATGGCGGCAGATGATCTCTCCAGGTGAGCCTTGCAAGTTCTTTCCACCAGGGTCTAACTTCAGCCAAACAGCACATTGCAACAGTATCCGAGATCAAGATGCTCTGCCAGTACTTGTATTTCATGGTGTCAAAACAATGACAGCCATAGTTTGCAGAGCTGTCACTACAATTTGTGCAATCAGCCGGCATTCAGTAAGGTTGCACTCTGCCTTAAATTAACACTGTTTGTGCTCAGCACTCACGAGCTTCTTTATTATCAAGCAGATCACTGTGTTTTTTTTTTCTTCTTCTTTCTATTCCTGGTCCTCCCCATCCCTTCCCCTCTACACTTGTTTCCTTTTATCCTATTTTTTATTTTTCATCTGAGATTCCTTATGTCAAGCCCACACAATGCACTTTGCTTTGGTGTCTGAGGTCACTTGGGTTTACTGAGATTCACTGAAGCATTCAAACTATTACTAGAAACTTAATTTTAAAAGCATTTTCAGAGTGGATTTAGGGCCTGATCAAAAGCCTAATTAATAGTTATCTTGCCATGAATTTTAATGGACTCTCGATCCAGCCTTTTGAGCCTAAGGAAAGTGTCAGTCTAATTTGCCAAGAGACTGTAAAATCTTTTAATTATTCACAGAACAGGTATGGTATGGGCAGCGGCAAACTTCAGCTTAAAGAAGCCTTTTCTACGGTTGGCCTGAGAGAGAGAGAGAGAGAAACAGAAAATGGCTTTTGGACAAAATGACTTTTGTTGCAAATAAATTCCATTTTCATGGAAAGGTTTTGTCACAAAACGATCACTTCATATCTGACCTCCCAATCATCATCCTCAAAGGGAACCCGTGTTAAACCTCTAAAAGTCACATATGGGAGTGTAAAGTCATAACTTCGCTAGAAGTTAAAAATCGGGTCTTAATAAAGGCACTGAGTGTAAGGCAGGTTAGAACAATCTGTAATCTTCCTTTATCCTACAGCTGCAGGGATGTTAACTGCTCACTTCACTTTGAATGGTCTCTTGTAAAATGCTAATTTCTTATGCTAAACAATCTCTTCCACCTTGTATTTAGGAGTGACACTCTGAGTACCATTCCCAGACCTGAAGAAGAGCTCTGTGTAACAGTGGCATACAGAGGCTCTCTGGCACCTGGGGGCCAAGTCTACATTTGCACCCCCCACCTCACGCCCCCCTCACCCATTGCATAGGGCAGGAGAGGTCCCAGTATCGCTCCCCAGCTGCTCCCGGGAAGGGGGGCTTGGTACATGCCGGAAAGGGGGACGTGAGGCACGGGGGGTGGATGGGAGGGTGGCAAATGTAGGCTTGGCTCTGCTGCCCCCCCCTTCCTGCACTTACCCGGCGCCTGCCTCTCCTGCTGCAGCCCCACAGCCTGGCGCCGGCTCGGATGGGATGGCTTCACACCCCTGGCCCGGGGAGGGGGGTTGGGCTGGCTAGGCCCAGCCTTGCCTGATGCGGGAGGGTGGAGGCTCTGAGAGGCATGCCTCAGAGCCTCCTGTGCCCCCTGGCCCCCATCTGTTGCAAAGGGCAGGCCATGCA
>ML675745.1:3037330-3074940 GCA_007922155.1 Mesoclemmys tuberculata
CCCCCCCACCTAGCGTGAATGGCTGGTGCTCCCCCTCCCCCTGCACCTACCCACCGCTTCAGCCCAACGCCAGCTCGGATGGGGCGCCAGGTCAGCCCTTCACGATGGGCGGAGGGTGGGGGCACTGGAGGGTCAGTGTCCCTCAGAGTCTCCTGCATCTCTGCGCCCTGCCTGTCATGAAGGGCTGGCCCAGTGCCCTTACTGCAGTCCAATGCCCGAGGATCTGCCCCTCCCCCGCCCCTCTCTTTATGCCACTGCTGTGTAAGCTCCAAAGCACGCCAACAAAAGTTGATTGTAGGCCAATAGAAAGAGCAGGAAGGGCAACTGAGGTACAGAAAGGTGAAGGGAGAGTTGGTGGCATAGCCGGGAACAAAGTACAAGTTTTCTGGCTCCCAGTTCAGTGCCCTATTCATGCTGCCTCCATGAAAACCCTATCTTGATACTGCATTTAAAGGAGAATGATTTAATTTTTCTCTCCTTTTTCTTCCTGGGACAGTCCTTCTAGTTGTTTTTTTTTAAGGATTTCCCTTTGCATATCAAATTCCAGCCTGGGTGAAATCTTAGTTCATTTCTTTTCTGCCATTTGTCTCCCTGGGCCTGATTCTGATCTCCTATCCATTTTATATCTCCTATGACTTGAGTGCATACCCCTCACTTAAACTCTAAGCCTAGCTCCGAAGCGGGTTCTGCCTCTGTCAAAGAGAAGGTCATTGCTTCCTTTGCTCTTTTTCCTTCCACAATATTTATTATTGGGATGTGTTATTTATTGTTAACATGAGTACTCACCATTCTGTAAAACCGGGGGGGGGGAAGACATCCAAATTAAATTAATTTGTTTTACAATGAACTGTGGACTCAGGAGCCAATTTTCAGGACAAATGTCATGCTGCAACTTCCGATGCTGTCATAAATTATGATAAACATTTTTATTCCATGGTATGCAAAAGCACACTTCTGAGTGTCTGCTTTGACCTTGAGATAAATTAGAGGCAATTCTTCAGTGGATGATAGGAGTCGTTGGCTATAGCAATATGTTTGCTCAAGTAGTCAGGTTTACTTGTATTAAATTCCTGATACAGTAAATTAAACCAATTATATTTATGTCTTAACTGAGGTTAGAGACATTCAGGAGTTTTATAATAAAAGTCATAATAGAATCAACTGGTCTTGCACATACTTAATCTCTTGTGCAAATTTACTTCTGTAGAGAACTGTAGATAGTGCTAAGTATTATTGTATTAGATAGCTATGAAATTTAGGGACTGATCCTGCCTCCTGTTTATGCTGATGTCAAAACTTCCTTGGGAAGAATTGATTCTATTTTGATTAAAGAGTTAGACTGGGATTCAGATGAACTGAGTTCAGTTCCCGGCTCTTCATTGCATAAGTCATTTCATCACTCTCTGTGCCTCAGTTTCCCCACATGGAGAATGGGCATAGTAATCTTTTCTTTCCTCCAGCTATTTGCACTGTCATCTCTTCTGGTTCTTACTATGGATGGTGCCTTGTAAAGTAAGAACCTGGTCTTGGTTGGGGCTACTATAGCATAAATAATAATAAAGCCTCAATTCACTTAATTGATAGCAGGATCATCAGACCCTTCGGCACCTAACTCCCACAGTACCTTTGAGGATTGAGATCTTTGTTCTTAAATGGCAAATAGTATCCCCATGATTAAGAAGCAGGATCACGATGGAACCATATGGCTGACTCCTGTCTGTGTATTATGGCTGGATGCAGACAGCAAAACATACAGTTTGACATATGTACCCCAGTTCCTAATGATGTCAATGAAAAGACTTATTGGCTTCAGCCAGTGCTGAATTAGTCCCAGGATTTCTGAAAGCTGGTAATGAAGCCACCGTAGGACGTTGCAGACTTCAGTTGCAATCTAAGGCCCGGTCTACACTTACCTTTGCGATTCGGCAGCAGTCGACGGGAGATACGCAAGTGACGTAAATCACTTGCGTATCTCCCGTCGACTTTGCAGCATCTCCTCTGTGCGGCGTCCACACTGCGCTGCGTCGAAGGGAACAGCGCTCTCTTCAACACAGCACTACACCACTTACCAGGGTGGTTTTCCTTTGTCGCTTCCTGGATCGACTGAGCGCGTCTATACAGACCGCTCAGTCAATCCAGAGCAATCGATGTGACGGCGGCGAATTTGCCGCCGTCAGTGTAGACCCAGCCCAAAAATGGGTGTCTGATTCTGAGCCTGTGACGTGGTTCACAAAGGATCTGTGAAGAATGTTATTTTCTGTGGTTCGCAGTTCTGGAAAGGGTCTATAAATATTAAGTATCTCTGTGACGGATGTTAAACAAATGCAATATTTTGAGACACTGAGAGTAGCTGCAATGGTGGACGTGAGAGAATGAAATAAGAAAAATCAAGTCACTCAGAAGAAGATACATACATTAGACCTAATGACTGGACAGGAAGTAAGTAGTCTAACTGAAATTATTGGCTCGACTAACGCAATGGGGCCTGCACAGATTCTTCAAGCAATGCAGAAGACAATTATTAAAGACAAAGGAATGAAAAATTAGCAACAATGCTCCAAGTAATTCAAAGAAAGGAAAGGGCAATGTCTGTACAAGGAGAGCAGATTACTTACATGTGAAATGAAAATAACAAGCAGTATTGCATGATCAGTGAGAGAGAAATATGTGGAGGATAAATTTTAAGGAAAACAACCTGGAGCAGTAGCAGGGGAAAAAAGAGAACTGATTCAAACTTTCAAAAGGAGCAAATGAAGGAGAAAAGGTACCTGTGTACTCACATGGCCCTTGTTTCTGTAGTATTTGAGCATCTCACAATCACTAATAAACTTTTATTCTCAGAGCTACTTTGTGATATAGGGAAGCACTATTTCCATTTTAAACTTGGAAGGAGGATAGGTTAAGTGGTTAGCCCAAGGTCACAAAGAAGGTCTATTGCTAAACTGCAAATTGAATCCAGTTCTCCTGAATCCTAATCCTGTGCCTGAGCCACTAAATCTACCATCCTACGAAGTGTCTAACTCTCCATATTGTAACTGGAAGATCTAATGAATCTACTACTTGAAATGCACTGAAGACTAGACAGACAGGCCCTGATTCAAGAAAAGCTCTTAAAGATATGCATAAATCCAGCCCATTTCAGGAAAGCATTTAAGAGCATAATCCAGCTCCCATTTAAGTCAGTGGGATTCTTTCCACTGAGATATGAGGCTTAGGTTTCGGCCTGTAAGCATATGTTTTACTTTAGGCATGTGCTTAAGCTCTGTTGGTGTCAAAGGTAAGCATGTGCTTAAGTGCTTTGCTGAACTGGGGTCTAGGTTTTACTGCACATGATTTCAAATAAAACTTGCTTTTTATGAAAAGTTAAGTGGAGCTGAGTGACTAATGACCTCCAAAGAATGTATTAAATGAACATGGCCTTTTATTTTGTGTGTGAGTGGATCATGATTTCAATTAATTTATTAATTTATTCATATTTAATCTAAGATTTTTTTACTCTATGAGTTGATTGCAAAATTCTCACTAATTATTCGAGGTACAAACTTTATTGGCTGGCTGATATTAGGCACATGCCATTGTGTCTGCTCCCTGGCTGGGAGTAGACTCTTGCCATTAGTCTTTCAACTGCATTTGTTGCATTTTGTCATTCAAATTTGCTTTCCACAAATGCTCACACATGTGAGTTTTAAATTCTGGAAGCGCTCAGATCTGGCATTTAGTGACTCCTGCTTTAAAGGTGCAGATTTTAGTTCTGGTTTTGAACTCTTCCAAAGTTTTATAGTGTTGGCATCTAGGGTTTTGACCTTTCTTTGTGTTTATCTATTCTAGACATCATGCTCGTAACTGTAGTTTGAGCAATGTCTAGCTTTAACCCCTGTTGAACTGAAATGAATGTAGAACTTTGTGGTTTTCAATTATTCTGGTACAAATCCAGGTGAAAATCAATACATTTAATTGTTTGAGTGTATTCATTTATTAAGACCTGAAACTCTAAGCAATCTGTGGAGTAGGGTTGAGAGATGAATCAGAACCCATGTTAATTGAAAGCAAAGGAAAGGTTTGCATAAATCCAGGTGAACAGAAGTGCTGAGTTTCATCCATCTTTAGTTATAAACCTCTGACACACTGGGGTTTTACAACTGAAATTGTAATAACCATTTTAATAGCTGCTCTGTTATGAAATAATTGTTGTTTTATATACAGTAATGTTCCTCAATGATCAGTGCTGATAACTTGTCATTGGAATCAGGATCAATTGACTATGTATAATGCACATAGAATAGCCTGATGGTGAGAGTATAAGAGGAAGGGAAAAAATCAACCAGAATAAAAAACAGTGGAGACCCATATTGCAGCTGAGAAGAACAAAGGGCTAATCTTTCAGTTGAGGCATTTTCAATACCTCGTGAGATAGCATTCAGGGAAAAATGGATCAAGGAAAAAGAGGTCACAATAAGGATACAAATGAATGAAACCTGCAGAGCTAAGTTGTAGAGCTAAAGGTTACAGGGATGATTTATGGTTGTTATACATCAGCCAAACTGCACAGAAAGAATTCTTTGAGGCTCATATGAATAGCTCCTACAGACGCTTTTGTTGCCAACCAGCATGGAAATGCATCCTCACTGGAGAGGGCCGCCTCATAGACTGGTGAGAGAAAAGCATACAAATGGGAAGTTATAGAGCTATGGATGCATGCAACCGACATCTAGGGCCAGATTGTCATCTGGCGTCCATCACTGCAGCACCATTAAAGTCAGTGGAGCTGTACCAATGGGAAGCAGCTGAGGATCTGATGCACGATCAGTCTCTGACATCGAACAGGCAGTACTTTCTGAGAATGAATTACTTGTGTAAATAACCTATGTGCTGCCACTGCAAACCTCTGTTCCCCTGTCACAAGAGACAAGAAAGCACCAGTAAAAACCCTGATTCTATTTTTAGTTCCTCAGCGTGAGCCCGTGACAGCTGTTGCTGGGTGCTGAGACTTTTTTTCCTGCTGTGTAGATGTACCTCGCCACCAGAGATGACTTGTACCTGCCAGTAGTTGGGGAGGGGGGTGTCAGAGGGAGAGCCGTGGCTTCAGCTGATGTTACTGAGCATGCCCTTTCTGTGTGAGCACTCTCAGTACAAGCTAAAAAGCAAATCTGGGGGGGGGTGCACGTGACCACACATGCCCTCCCCCACGTGGATCACCCCTGCCAGACACACTAGTTTCACTTTAAGTACATGAGCAATCCAACTCAAGTCAATGGATATGCAAAGCAAAGCATGTCCATAAGTGTTTTTGGGAGTCAATTTGTAACTTTCATGGGGCAATGGGCTTTTCCAGCCCTGATCTGCAGAACTTAATGGGTTCTGAATACAATGTTTGGGAAAATGAGGGGAGATGTGAAATTCAATAGTTTTCCCATAAACTCTTTTCTCCATAAAGCTGCTTGGAAAAAACCTCAAAATTATAGATTTGGCAAAATTTTCACAATTTCCTTTTGCTTTTGGTTTCCTTCAGAATTTCAAAGTGTTCAAAATTTTCTAGCTCTCTCTAGCTACCAACTATCCTGTGCTACAAGCCAAGCACCAGGTGAATCCTGCTAGCATCCAGTCAAGTGCGTGGATGATCATGTTCCTGCTCTGAGTCAAAATGTGTGGTTTTGGGCCTAAATTTTGAGATTTTTGCTCTGCCTATTCCGCCAGAATCTCAGCCGGTATAAGTTGACAGAGCCCTGTTGCCTTCAGTGGAGCAATGCCAAATCTGCACCAGCTGAGAACGTGGTCCGTTGGTTCATCAGGGAATTTAGAATCAAATCTTTTGGTTTGGACTCCACGTTAAGCAATGCAATAGCTTTCAAACCATTTGATGTATCATCTTAGAACTTCAGCTGAGGTACACACTGAGCATCATTTGGTTATTACGCATGGAAAATTTAGATTGGATTTTTTCTACAAGATATCCTCTAGGAATTATTTTGGCCTGTGTTATGCAGGAGGTCAGACTAGATTATCACAATGGTCCCTTCTCACCTTGCAATCTATGAATGGAAAATTTATAATCGAAAATGCTAGTTACTATAGCCCCAGTTTTGCAGAGCATTTAAGCAAGTGTTTAAATGCCTGTGATGGACAGAGGCCCCACACCAGCAGAGAAAGGGTTAAGGAGAGCCTTTGAGCCCAGCTAGCCTGCTGTACCTGCAGCCAATGCCAAGCCTGGAGGCAGAATAAAATGAGAGCCTGGCTCAGTACAAGATGACTGTCCACGAAACAGGATGGAGCTTTGCTTGCAGAGTTGTGCAGACAGGCCACCTAGCCAGAGCAGCCACAGGAGAGGAACAGCTAGACCCCACAGAGTGAGCAATGCGAGCATCCGAGACTGCTTGGGGACCAACCCTGAAGGAAAAGGCAGGAATCCCCCTCACTCCCACCCCCAGAAGACTGGGGAATGGCCCAATATTGGGCTGAGTTACATTTGCTTTTTGTAGCAGAACATTAAATATCTCGGGCAATACATCCAGGGGGCACAGCCCCTCAACCCTGCCCAAAAGCGGATAGGACTGAAGGGAGAATGAGCTGGTGTATCACAACCAGCCTCAGTGGACATCAGAGACGCTTCTCCCTCCCTCCGTCCGTCCTCCTACAAGTGCATTAGGGATCCCAGAAGAGCCATAAGGGGGTGCTGCTCCATACACACCACTACCGTGCCACTGAAATTAGTCAAACATGTGGTTAAATGCTTTGCTGAAGTGGGTCTTGCTACCATCATTCCTATGTTGAATCCAGTTGCTTTGTATAGCTCGCCAATTAACAATTATCTGAACAATTCACACTGACAGCGAGAGTAGGAATATCTTTCAGTATTCTACTCCTGTTGCATTGTTGAAAATGAAACTGTGAAAATAGTAGAGAACTGGTAGAAGAAAATGGGAGTAAAGTTACCACCAAGGTAACTCTTGCAGCGGGAGGGGGGGAAAAAGCTGTTTTATAACTTTATTATGGCAATTGATCACAGTTATGAAGATGACATAAAGTTGTAAACAGTTATAATACAAAAAGGCAGTTACAACGTCGCAAAGTGGTCCATCACATACTCTCTATGACAACTTTATTACTGCAATGGACTAATATTACAACAGGGAAATATAGTGCCCATAAGTTATTTTGAAACAAAACAGCACGGTAAGCCACTGTGTTACTGTGTGAAATTTATTTTTTCTGAGGCACGATAATTATATTGAACAGTTACCAAAATGGACAGGCACAAGGGAGTAAAGTGAAGTATCACAACAGGGATGGCTCTTTTATGTTGGAAGGACCTCGAACAATGATGACAATATACAACTTCTAGTCTTTGAAGGATAATGTTCTTATGACTGAGCTAATGCCAGTGAAAGTCAGTGGAAGGATGTCTATTGACATCACTAGCCATTGGATTAATCCCTGACTCAGAAAAGTACTTAAGCGTGTGTTTAAGTTCCAATGAAGTCATTTCACTGGGAGGGTGAGAGGTACGTGTGTCGATGCATTCTGCGTTTGTCTTCTACGTCGCAAATCCTCTGAGGTGACTGTCTTGATTTTGTGTTGTGTATGTTGCTGGGCTTCCTGTTAGCGCTGAAGAGGTACCAGTAATGTGGAATCCCAGCTCTGGATTAGAAAGTGTCATATTTGACAATCCACTTTGCAATACAACAAGGTGTATTATGAATGGAGAGTCTGCTTAGCTTTTAATTTCCTTGATTTGAGGAGTTTTGGTCGAAAAGTGAATGTTAGCTTTTGTCTTAAGACACTTTCATTTCATGTGATCAGAACAAAATAACAAGATAGTAAGGGTGATCTAGTCGGTAAGGCATTGGACTGGAGAACTAGGTTCAATTCCTGACTCTGCATCTAATTGACCAAATCAAGTCAATCTACACTGTGGGTACTATCCACTGCAGTGTTAATCTGGGGGTCTTTTCTAGGTTTTAGCCCAATGCCACTTACCGTCATTCCAAAAAAAACCAAAACCCTGTGACCTGGCTTGGAGTTGTTTAAGCCCCAGGTGATCAGATGTGGCTTGGAGGAGGTCAGTTAAAACCCTGTCTTTGCTTTCATCCAGGCTGGAACCTGCCAGCTTTGCATGGGGACTCAGGTTAACTCACTCGAATGCTGATAATCTTCCAATGCCTTCCCCCAATACCTCCTGAAGGACAGACAAGTCCTCCCATAATTGACTGGGAAAGAATCCTAGAACATCTCATTGCAAAGAGCCATGGGTTATGCCTGTGGATCCAGAGGGGTGAGTGCAGAAACAGTGAGGACACAGTAACACAGGTAGGGCTTTGCTAAGGGGACATGTACCTTGTGTCGGACTTCCCCATCTGTAAAATGGGATAATACCTTCCTACTTGAGAGGGCTGATGTGAGAATAAAATCCTTTAATGATTTTATGGTGCTTAGATGTTTCAGTGATGGGGATCATATATGTACCTGGCTAAATGGTTAGGTGGAAGATTCTTCAGCAAGTCTTGCTGTCTTCAAAGTGTGTAAGCTAAAGGCTCACTCCCAGTGAAATTTATTATTCCCTGAAAAATTCTGCACTGCGTTACTGTGTTCCAACTGAACGACAGTTCCCTGCTGGCTATCAGAGGAAACAGTCTGAAGTAAGTACTTCATAATTGTTTCTGCAAATGTATCCTTTATTAAACACCTGCTGTTTTCCTGACTGGCTTATCTTTTGCTAAAAATAGTCTGATTAATAGAAGGGACATGTGAGATGTATCTATCTTTCTATATTTTCCCTAAGAATTAGAAAACACCAAACTGCACTCTGTTTCTTATTAGTGCAAATCTTCAACAGCTAGCACTATGATGATTCTTAAATCCTTTGTTCAAATTTATCCTCTCCAGGGCTGGCACTAAGATATTACCAGTCTGAATCCGATTTGTGTTGGCAGTGATTAAAATTCAGAGACTAGCTACTCAATTGTTTCAAGGTCAAGAAACAAACCATGGTGCCAGTGGCCTTGGGGACATGAACGTCAGTTTGGGGGACAGTCCTATTTCTCAGTGACAATCTCACATAAACCACTGAAATCCCCCCCTTAGTTTCAAAAGGATGCACAGTAGTCTTCTTTCCTTCCTATTCATAATCAGTTTAATTTTACCCAAGATGATAGCTGCATTTCATTGATGGATAAAATGAGCTGCTTTCTCTCTCTCTCTCTGGTTAGTTTATCTATATGACATTATCAAGTTTGTAAAGATTAAATTTAGGATCTTTTAGAATTTATGGTGTTATGTGAATGCAAGATAAAATAGGATGTTATTTGCTGTCATAAATAGTACTCCTGAGGTATGCAGGTATTAGTGACATACATTTTGAAGCTTTTAGACCATGTGCTGGGATACCAGTTTAAAAAAAAAATCGCTGTTATAGCAGCTCAGTGATGTGCCATACATAGGCATAATTGTTGGAGTCATTTGGGAGTCGTACATGCTTCCTTTGGATTGCTGAAAAGAGCTTTGGAAGTAAAAATGGGGCTTTGGCATTAGAAATATAAAAGGTTCAGTTCTCATCTCACTTATACCAGTGTCACTGCATCGATTTCAGAGGAGTTAGTCCTTGTTTACAACACTGACAATGAGAGGAGAATCAGGCCCAACATTTTCCGAAATATGTAACATAGTCTACAGCTATCATCCTTGAGGGTAACTCCATTGATTAAGTAACAGTTCCCCTAAGGAATGATGGTGGCCCATTGTATCTTTCTCAAAACAATACAAGCTTTGAGGGTCAACTGGCTTGGACATAATGGCACTAAGGAATGGATATTACAACAGCACTGTGAGTTTCTGTTGATCCATGTATGGCACCTTCTAGCTTCTAAAATCTAACACTAGGATGAAAAGTGTCCTTTGTAGGGATGTGTGGTTTACTGGACAGATGGGCAAGCTGTGAGGAGCTGCTCGGAAATGTGGAATATCTTCCACTTCCATCCTTGCACATGTTTGATGAAGAAAGTCAATAGAACACTGAAGGGAATAAGGGTGTTCTCTGTGTACATCAATCACTTGGAGTGGGAATGCATGTTAACATCAATTAAGGGTTGACTTCAGCTCAGGAGTGTTCATTCTCTGTGTAACATATCTTCCATGAGAACCTTCTCTGTATTCAACACAGCTGCCTCACTCAAGTGTCCAGGGGCACAAGGATTTTCAAAGATAAGAAGAGAAAATACTGCAAGTAGAAGCCATTCCCAGATAGAACAGCAAAGGTGTAAACATTGGGCAAGATCCTCAGATGTAAATCAGCATAGCTCCAGTTAAGTCAGTCTATCTATGGCAATTATATAGCTCCCTTCTCTGTAGTACATGAACACTTGGCAGTCTTTTTATGTACTTATCTTCACAACACCCCTTGTGAGGTGCTTTGCTATTATCCCCATGTTACAAATGGGGAACTGAGGCCCAGAAATTCTAAGTGACTTTCCCAAGATCACACAGAAAACTTTTGATAGAGCAGAAAACTGATCTCAGATCTCCCAAATCCTATGCTAGTGCCATACCATAGGCCACCCTTCCTCTCTCATGGGCTTATATTGATGGACACTAGCTGAGGATCTTATGAAAAAACAGCAGTTTTAAGAAAATTTCAATTCAAACTTCACGTGAAATGTGCTTGACAGAACAAGTACCATTGGTTTCCGCTGTTGCATGGTGGGCTAGATTAATTCCTATTCAGAAAGCCTGCCCAAGCCCTATGCAGCACTTAGACCTCACTTCAGCACTACTTTGAGGGGTTTTGTGGCACTGAGCCCTTGAGAATCTGGCACAAAATGCAGCCTGGAACTGGATCTGAGTGTGCCTCAAATTTGGAACAGTTCAAAAGCAAATTATACAGCTTGACTGCATCTCTAGAAATATTTACCATGCATGGTCTCCAAATAAACACCAATACAGTCACTATTTCCAACAATGCAGGTTCAGCCAGGCAGACAACGGGTTATACCAGTTTACCTGAACAGGATAGGTTTTGAAAAACGAGAACTGGTTCCAAGTATTTCTGTGTAGGACGACTATCATTATTATCCAGTTTTGTGGACAGCAACATTTCTATATTAATTGGATTTACTTTTCATTGTGAGTGACCAACATCAATACAAAAATATTTCTTGTGACAAACGCGTCTTGACTCTTAGTTGAAGGAAATTTTTAGATAGTGGGATGCTAGGCATAGAGGGCAATGACAAATACTGTCTGAAACACCTTCAAACAAGCACTCACTGATGCAGTGATTACAAGAGATATGGCAAGTAATTTTATCTAGCAGTGACAGTCCGTGTTTGTTTTTAAATAAACACCTCTATACGTGAATCGCTTTCAGATATGAATGCAGGCTTTGCTATTAAAACATCTGTGAATTTGATTTAGGGAAAAAATAGGTTGAGTAAAAGTAAATTAAAGCACCAGAATAACAGAGAAAAAGTGTTGCATCTGATGAAGTGGGTTTCTGCCCATGAAAACTTATGCCTGAATAAATTTTAGTCTTTAAGGTGCCACAGGACTCTCACTGTTTGTTACTGATGCTCTTAGTGATTTGGGTTTATGACAAGCAGTTGCAGATATGTCCTATAAAGTCCACAGATGGTAAACTACAAATGAAGGGTTAAACCCTATTAACTTCAGTGATAAGATATTCCCCAAGTCTGTTCTCCCAGGACTTTGAGCTAAAGGCAGCTGCAGGTGCTCAGTAGATGCTAGGATTTGGCCTAAACCAATAACGACACAATCTTGCTTGTCTACACAGCCTAATGGATCAGGTACACTGAGGTTATGTCTACATTGCAGTCAGAGGACAGTGGCAGGCTCATGGCACCTGACTTGGGCTCGAGCTGTCAGGCTGTTCAGCTGCAGTGTAGACTTCCAAACTCAGGTTGCAGTCCAAGCTCGGGGACCTTCCCACTTCACAGGGTCCTAGAGCGGAGGTTCCAACCTGAGCCTGGAAGTCTACGCTGCAATTAAACAGATTCTGGATCTGGAGCCCCATGAGCCCAAGTCCATTGGCACACGCCCAGCCATGAGTGTCTAACCGTAGTGTAGACATACCCCGAGGTGCTACCACAATACGAATATGTGTAAATCTCTATAGCTCTGCTGAGTGCAGTGAATCAGTGCCATTTTATACCAGCGAACAAGCTAGCCCAGTAATCCTTCCCTCGACAAAAGACTCCTTTCCATTATCCAACCACAGCCCAATCCCTCCTCAGAAATGTAGGAGAAAATATATGTAGAGCATCAGATCATTGTGCAGTGCCAAAGAGTGCATCTTTGCTATGGACCTACAGTAGGTACTAAAAGCACAGCTTTTCCCAGAATATTGAATGACTATTTCAGGGATAAAATGGCAAAAGATCCGCTCAAATAGCATATGATAGTTGACAAGTACCAATATGGGCCCTGATCTTGAAAATATGTGCAACTTTACTCACCTGTAGCCCAGTTGAACTCAATGCAGCTGTTCCCACATACAATATTCAGCAAGTGCATATGTGTTAAAAGAATCAGGGCCTTAATCTGTATGCGTTTAAAATATATACATATATATGTGTGTGTATATATATATATATACACACACACACACACCCCATTTTTTTTCAGTTCTACACACTGGAAATTTGGATTGAGGAGGCAAAACCGTCTCACAAATACACCCCATGCCACTCCACTGGCTTGGATGGCCTTAGAGAGAATTTTGCCCTTGGGATGCCTCTTTGACCCCCGCACCTCCCAAAAAAAGTCCCTATGCTTTACAACCAATTCCTCTGCCAGGGTCTTGTCATGCTGACTCCTCTCTGTGTAGAAGTAAGACTTCCTGTCAGATCACGTCACTGGCCAGAAGCACTGGGCATGATTAGTCTTGAGAAAAGAAGAGTGAGGAGAGACCTAATAACAGTCTTCAAATATGTTAAAGGCTGTTATAAAGAGGAAAGCGATCAATGTTTTCCATGCCCAATGGAGCTAGAACGAGAAGCGTAGTGGGCTTAATCAGCAGCAAGGGAGATTGAGGTTAGATATTAGGAAAATCTTTCTAACTCTACGGGTAGTTAGGCTCTAGAATAAGCTTCCAAGGGAGGTTGTGGAGTCCCAGTTATTGGAGGTTTTTAAGAACAGGTTGGACAAACCCCTGTCAGGAATAGTCTAGGCTGACTTGGTCCTGCTGCAGCACAGGGGGTTGTGGTCCCTTGAGGTCCCTTCAAGCCGTACATTTTTATGATTTCACTATTAGGATTATTCACTCTTAGGGAAATCATATGTATGATATAAGGAATGTAGTAATTGCCATATCAGATCAGACCAGTAGTCCTGTGTGACCATAGGCATATCTGTTAGTCTACCAGTACCTTACTTCTCCATCTGTAAACTTATTTACCTTATTATTTATTTGTATTTATTTGTATAGCTTTAGTACCTAGTCGTGGACCAGCACTCCCTTATGCTAGTTGCTGTACAGACACAGAACCAACAGATAATCCCTAATGCCAGAGAGAGTGAATGTGAGTTAGGTAGAGTGAGTAGCTGTTAGAAAATGAATTCACAATTGGTTTATTAGGCCTTTAAAATAGCAGCGCATGAGGCCTTTATTCAATTGAATTCACAAAATGTTTGTGTCCCCCAAACTTTAATGAGAAAAACTTTCCTGAGTTCTGGTTATGACACAGAGGTATCCAATATACATTTTCTAGTTCAAGTAGAGGGAAATATGGTAACTGTTGTGGCAACAGAGGGTAACGGATAACAAATGCACTGTTGTGAGATGCTCCCGCGGAGTGTGTGTGTGTGGAGATTATGTGGATTGTTCTCTGATTTCCATGCTTAAAACTTGCAATTTCTTTTGCTTTATGAGCCTAAAGCTTTTTTGGTGGCCTTGTGAATGCAGCAGTTCCCTAGCTAGGAATTGCTTTACGCTTAACAGTTGTAACCTTTTCTTCAAATGTAGGGTTGCAGCCTGCTCTTCAATGGCTGATATGCTTAATTCACTCTCAGTGCCCACAGGGGGATCATATTTCATACCCGCTTTTGACATTTTATATTTTAATTAAGCTTTACCCAATAGGAGGAAAACCACTAAGAACCAGGCTTTCCTCGCAAACACAACATGTTGCCTAGACTGAAATTTTCCCAGCTCTGGTCCTGCTGGTGGCATGCACTTTTATTCTGCTGAACATCTCAGGAGAGACTAAACATACTGTGTACAACAACTAAGCTTGCAGTTATTGAAAACAGGATACATTTCATTCCAAGACTTCTATTACTGCAACTCCATTTAGAATAAAAAGGGGCATTTACATAGTTATACCATTATGGTCACCCTGGGGAGAAAAGCAGAGGAAAATGCACATTGCTTGCTTTGGAAAAGAAAAAATGAGATTAAAGCTTTTAGTCTACCACACAAAGAACAGCACCTCTAGTCTGGCCTTTTAATTAAGGAACTGGAACCAGACTCAGGAGATCTGCCTAATTTCCCAACTTTGCTGCAGATGGTTATTTGGAGCTCTGATTAGGCACCTGCTTTGGTACCTAAGTGAATCTGTGCCTTATCAAAAGCTCCTTGATGCCAATAAGAGTTTTTAAATTTACTTCAAAATCAGCTTTTCATCAGGCCTTTAATTTCTCTATGCCTCAGTGCCCCATTTATGAGACCTGCTCAAATACTTTGTTGATGGGGTTTATATAAGACCAGTGATCACATTATTATCTATTATTTGTATTGTGGTAATGCATAGGGGCCAGATTTTTAAAGGCATGCAGGTGGTTGGGGACCTTTGAAAATCCCCATAGGGACTTAAATGCCTTGAAAAATCTGGCTCTAGGTGCCTCATTCATGGACCAAGAACCCATGGTGTTAGATGCTATACAAACATAGAACAAAAAAGATAGTCCTTGTCCCCAGAGAGCTTAAAGGCAAATTATGAAACAGGAACCAACTAGTGGATATAGACAGATGAGGGAGTGGAAGGAAACAATGAGGCAATATTGGTCGGCAATATTGGTCATCATCATAGGCAATAGTCTCACCATCTATTTCTCAGATAAAGAACTAAGAGAATTGTGCACGGAGAGTCTGGAATTATGCCATTCTGCTCCCCTTTTTTCTAGCTGCACTGCACTTTTGCTGAAACTTACCAGGCTAGATGTCATCCTGGAGCAGGGGAAAAGGGATCCCGACATCATTTACCTCTAAGTGCTATGTCAGGCAGTCTCTATTTGAATATTAGTCTGTCATTCCAAACTGCACTTGCTTATAATGGGAAGAAAATAAAAACAAGAGAGGAAGACAAGTTGCAAAGACAATGAGAGAACACATTAAAACATAGCGTAACCAGTCCACAAATTATAAGCAAAATTGAATAAATTTGAATGTAATTGAATGAAATTGTAATGCTCTTTGTAACCATCCTCCCCAGCCTCTGTGTGAGTCTTGGAAGAGGGTGGTCTTGTAATTAAGGGACAGGTCTAAGAGTCAGTAGACCTGAAATTAATACTCAGCTCTTTCAAATATTTCCTGTGTGACGCCAGGGAAATCACTTAATCTTTCTCTGAGTCTCGGTTCCTCATCTGTAAAACACAAATGTTTAATGCTGAGGGCAATTAACCGTTGGAACAACTTAACAAGGGTTGTGGTTGATTCTCCATCACTAATAATTTTAAAATCAAGATTGGATGTTTTTTCAAAATGCATGCTGTAGTTCAAACAGGAATTAAATCAAGGAAGACCACAGGAGGTCAGACTAGTTGATCACAGTGGTCCCTCCTGGCTTTATACACTATGAATAATGCTTCCCTACTTGCTGGAGATGATGGGAGGATAAATTCATTCTTGATTTTGAGGTACTCAGATTTGGTAGTGATTGTCATGAACCAGGATGTGGGCAGTCAAGCCTAGTGGTTGGAGCCAGAGTCAGGTCTCAAGTGGGAAGCAGGCCTGGAGTGGGCTGGAACAAGGCAGGACCAGGGCTAGAGCAAGGCTAGGAAAGGGCCAGGCACAGGAGAGAGCACAGCTGCGGGCACGTACATTGAACAGCCAGAGAGGAGTTGTTGCTATTGGGCTTAAGAGAAGTTTTGTTGACTTTCTTGGCCAATCAAGCGGAGTGGTCAATCAGCTGGTCTTCCTGTGGCTTAACTGTGCACAAAGACTACTCAGAGACATATAAATACTTTTCGATAGCACTTGTAAAAGGTGCTGATGGTCGCGGAGACTGCATTCCTCTGTACACCAAACAGAGATAGCGCAAGCAGCAGGAGAGTCTTCTTTAATCTGACATCTTCCTGATTATTGTGGTTATTCCTCATACCATTTCTCTGTACTGCCCTCTGGGCATCTAAATTACTCCATCTTATGCTGATTTACACACAGATAATGTACAGCACTATTTACATCACTTATGCATTTGGCCTGGGAAGTTTCAATTACTTGCTCAAGGCCACACAGCAGTTGAATGTGTAACAGCTAGTAAGTGCACGATGGTATCACTACAACCAGACATGAGGAAAAACTACTCAGAGAGCAGTCGTGCCCTTTTTTCCCCTTTGCTTAGCCTTGTTTGCAATTGCAAGCAAAATTACAGCTGTCATGCAAACAACTAGCAGCAGCATGGACATATAGGTTTGTATTGCCTAGGTATGACAGCGATGCGTACATATAAAATGACTGTGATAAACAGAGAGGCTGTACTTTGTATTTACAGGACCACTTGAAAAAGGACTACTTAGAAAAGCTGCTGTCACTAGTTGAAATACCATCCACAACAGACCAAACAAATGTATTACGAAGACAGAGTTGCTAAATGCTGCATCATTCCGCTGCCCTCTTGAACTTGTTTTTCTGATGCTGAACTACTTCCTTTTGTTTTTCTGACCTCTGGTGATAAGGTCAGAGATGTTCAGGGAGCGATTAACGGAAGTTGCCCAAATGTGCAATCCAATTTCCAGCAGAATACAGTGTGACAAGCTGATTCAGACGTCCAGGTCAAATGATTTTTTTTTTCTTCAGTTGACTGCATTGGGCACAGTTGTTACCTTCTGTGTTAAGGTCTCAGCCCTGTGAGGTGCTGAGCCCTCTCCGTTGTCATTGACGGCGGCAGAGGGTAAGGATGTTCAGTACCTTTCCGAACGAGGCAAGCTACTATGACAAACTTTATTTTATGCCCCTAGATAAAGTCAACTTAAAACTCTTGGCGTTTGGAGGGGAAATTCTGTGTCTTTAAATTACGTTCTGTGAACTTATTCTCTTTCCTTGTTTGTTTTGTTAATTTAGTTTTAGGTCTACAATCTTCAAACGAGAGGGGTCGCATGACTCCCCAAATGTACAATTAAAAACACAGCAATGAACAAAAATGTGAGCACTTACCTTAACTCAACTAAACCATATTTCAACTGATCGCTCATCAGCACAAAATGCCCTGCCTGCTGCAATACCGTGCCGTGTTTCTCCACTGCACTGTAGATAGGAGAGGTATTATTAGCTAGATAGCCTGGGAGACCGATGTCTTCTTTCCACATGCACAAGAGCTACAACACTGTATTCTGTGTAGGCTCTTATCCCACTCTTATACTGTAGTATCTGAGGTCCTTGCAGTAGTTCATTAATCAGTGCAACTAACATCTGTTCCATGTTTATTCTCAGCAACAGCAGCAGCCATGCCAGCTTCCCCCCACTCTGCCCAGACCAGTCAAATGAAGTCTTTTTCAATACAGCCAAATGCAAGGTTATACACCTAACCCTGGTCTACACTTACTGGGCAATTCGGCGGCAGTTGACGGGAATTATGCAAACTACGTACCTTGTGTAACTCCCGTTGACTGCTGTGCTTCCGTTCTGCATGCCGTCTTCACTGCACTGTGCCGACGGGACCTGTGTTCCTGTCAACACGGTGCTATGCTACTTGAGGGGGTGGTTTTACTCAGTCGACTTTCTGATCGATGGAGTGGGTCCACACTGCCCACTCAATCGATCCAGAAAGATCGATCTGGCAGCAGCAACTTTGCTGCTGTCAGTGTAGACAAACCCTTAGAAACAAAGACTGCCCTGCCCACCATACCCACAGAATGGAGTGCTGTATCCTGGAAAGCAGTGATCCCGGAAAGGATTTAGGGATCATAGTGGATAAATAATTGAATATGAACATGCAATATACAGAAGGTCAGACTGGATAATCTAGTGGTCCCTTCTGGCCTTAAATCTATGAATCTATGTGCCCTAGCCTTGCAAAGATATATAATACCACCACTGGGGATTGGAGGGTGGGGTGGAGAAGAAATCAGACTGTTTCCTTAGGACCTAGTTATGAACAGTGTTGAATGGTTTCTATGCAACTGCCATTAACAAACCAATGTATAGTGCTCTGCATTTATTAATGGTGATTGTGAGTCACACATTTAAAAAAGCCATGTTAATTTCAAACAGAATGAATAACAAAGGAGTGGGGGAATCAGTGAATTAACCCCTTCCCTCTCCTGGAGATACCTGTAATGAGTTCAGGACTCTTTCCTTCCCTTGTTCCTATCAGGGAGGGAATTTGCCAGTCTACCCACAATTTATTTTTCATGTCTTGTGTCACCAGTGACCATGTAGAGTCCACAACCTTTCCAGTGAGTCAGATATTTCAGAAAAGAAGGTCTCACTATGTTATAATAATTAGCTCTTATATGTCACTTTGTATTGTACATCTCCAAGTGTTCTACATAGGTAAGTGGTATCCTTTACCCCCCATTATACATAAACTAAACAGAGAAAGATTGAGTGACCTGCCTAAGATCCCAAAGGAAGTCAATGGCAGAGCCAGAAATTAAAGTCAGATTTCCTCTCTCCCAGGACCACACTGCTTCTCACTCCAGGACAAAACAGACTGTGTTATTCATAGGATCATGTTGCTTCTCAAATCTGTCTGACCTTTGTGACAAACTGAAAGATCTGTCTCTTAAAAAGGAAGCAGATACGTATGCAAACCGTGTTGTGAACGAACTGGTTTCTACAGCCTTGTTGACTATATATTTTGCTGACTTGTGTTCTGAAAAAGTAAACATGCATTTTTTCCCCTTAATCTCTTGAAAGCTAGCAATGGTGTGTTTTACAATCACATTAACAGATTCGCATCTTGCAAAGAGATGGGGCTCACGCTGCCTCTAAATCACAATTAGAGTTGCATTTCCTTCTGGCTCTTCTGATTTATTAAAGCCGTATTCTAATTGAATTTTTGCCCGTGTGTGGCATGTTTTTATATTCAAAACGTTTTGGCTGGACTGCAGCATGAGTTTGATGGCCATGTGGGGCAATAGGGATAGAGGTCTACTGAGGTCTAATTTTTAAGCTCAAACCCAAACTGGATACAAGCCTGCCTGATCTGAGCCTGAGAAGCTCAAGTCATGACTTGCCCTGACCCTTCCCCCTGAACACAAGCCAGTGCCCCCACTGTCTCCTATCCAAGGGGTCAGGGTACTGATGGCTATGCATGACACCTGCTTCTCAGGCCAACACCCGCTGCTGTATTGCATGTCCATTGCAGAGTGAAAGTTGCTGTGACTCCTCAGTGCGTACACAATGCAGCGTGGTGGCAACTGGAAAGAGTGGGGCATATAACCACTGCACTGACCCGACTCGAGAAGCCGATTGTTTTGCCGCATGACTTGACCCAGACCTGACACTTGTGATCTGGTCCCCGGGGTTCAGGTCGGGCTGCCTGAATCGTTCAATCTGAAAGGACACGCTCTTTGCTCTTCCTATTTCCAGGCCAGCTCTCAAGATGGGAAGGCGGTCGTGCCCCATCCCTCCTTCACTTGTGGCTGTGTTAACAAAACCAAGACTTTGTATTCAGCTGTCACATGGATTGAAATTGTGCTATGCCCCCTAGTAAGAGATAGAGCCAAGCTCTTTTCTCCCCATTGTGTGCAAAAGCCGGGCCCTGTGTGGAGCTCAGGGCTTGATGTCACAAGATGCTGATATAACAAACCCCATTGGCAGAGTTTGAAGTCATGACCTCAGTGCCAAAGGGCTGGTCTCTACATCTCAAGGACTAGAACCTTGATGAGAGGCCTGGTGTGAAGTCAGTGGAAAGACTCCCATTATGCCAAGGAGCTGTGAATTAGATCTGTTAAGTGGAATCAGTGGAAGATGGCTGCCCTCTGTGGACTAGTCAGCTCCAGAAAGGAACACATGATATTCGTACAAGTGTGTAACTATGTCAGGTTCTGAGGAGTCTCAATTCTCGCCCATGTCAGTAGGAGTTGAGGGTGCTCAGCACCTTGCAAATCAAGCCTTACTATTTTACGCACTACTGATTTCCATTACAGAATCTACCGCTGATAAATTTCAGGGACCTACCCATGGAAACAGGATTAATAGAATATTATTTGATTAACTCAAATGCTCTTAACTCTGAGATCCATATAATTTCTCCCGTCTCTAAACTTGCATCCTCTTGACATTTTCAAATGCTGTTATAAGCCATTCCGTGTAATTTAACAATTATGAAAAATAATTCTTTAATTTTCTTCTTTGGAGCAGTACACTATGTGAGACAGTGCTGAGACTGAGCTAATAAACTTTATCCATTTTACTGGAGATGTTCCAAACTAACTAGCTTTAATGAAGGAAGCTGACTACCAGCTCTCTCTCTCTCTCTCTGTGTGTGTGTGTGAGCGAGAGAGAGAGAGAAGGTTCCTGTCTTCTTCTAATATTGTGCTGCTTCTGAATTTGTAAACTTTTTTTTATTTTTTTGTCCGAAAGGGTGGGATGCAGGGCTTGTGGAAAACAGCACATTCTATTAAAATGTAGCTCTACGAGCTCATTTGGAGTCATGTCACAATGTAAATTGGTGTCATACAACATGATAAAACAAGGGAATAAGTTGATAGTACAACATGTGCAAATGGAGGCCAAGATTTTAAAAAGTGGCTTGTGATTTTGGGTGCCCAGTTTGAAACTCCTTAAAGAGGCTGAACCAGCTAGCTTCTGAAAATCACCCTTTTGGCATCTGAGGGCCAAATCACTAGTTCCTTTCGAAAAATCTTGGCCACTACACATATTTATAGATCTTTATGCACTTTATTAATACTTTATTTTTTTTAAAAAAAGCAGATCTTGTTAAATCATATTGTATCTTGAAGCACATATGGGACCGAGCCTGAAAACTCTTAGTCACTGTTATCAGGGATCATCAGCTCTTTACGATTTAACATTGGTAAATAGCTCCACAGGTGCACATCGTGCTTGGAGTTAGGCTGTATTGATTACAGTGGAAGTTGGGAATCTCACTCCTCTTGAGCATTCAGCTCTTAGTGTGTTATTGTTACTTTTGGGACGGTTAGGTCAAAGCACTGGGCTTGACATATTCACCTTAAGGTGGGGATTTATGATCAGACTCATGTGGCAGGTTAAGAGCACCCACATGGATCATTCGTCAAATCAGTCATTCCTAATTATAATATTTATATTGCAAAATATGTATATTGTGTAATGGGATTGGTCCTATTGAAATCAATGGGATTATTATTGTGCGTTAAATTAAGCATATGCATAAGTCTTTGCATCTCTACCTCCCTGTTTTTGCATGCCTGTGCTCTCTCTCTCTCATGTTCCTTTGCATCCAGCCTTGACTAAACACACCCAGTTAGCTGGGACAGAGGTTAAATGAGTTTCCTGTGTCCTACACTGAGTCCAGAACTAGACCTCATGCGTCTTTGGCTGCCGGAGCTCTGCTCAGTCCGTGAGCCCTTGCTGCCTTACAAAAGTCAGCCCTGAAAAGTGAACTCTAACCAATTTCTGCTGCCCTTTTGCTCAAGGTGTTAAATCTCCATTAATACACCTTATTACGCAACATGCTCTTAATAGTCCTGTTATTCCATTATCCACATCATTGCCATTGGTTTAGTGCTATGCTCGCCCAAGATGCAGGGTTGCCATTAGTATTCTCAGCTTATTTTCTACTGTATGTACAGTTATGAGATGTAATCTAGAGGACCATAAAGTCCTTTGAGTGATGGTGTTCCATTAAGGCATGTTTTATACAGGTGTTGCTAAAGGCGATAATGCAGAATATTTTGTTCACCCCAGGCATGCCATAAATTAGGCAATGTCATTTTCCAGCCAAATCTTCTGCATATACAGTACCAATGTGGATAAATTATATTGGGATAAATAATAAACCTTGAAAATTAGGTAAGCCTTTGAAGTGGCAACATTTTAACTTTTTGGCTGCCATAAAATGAATTTTGACCATTTGCCTGCTGCTTAAAGGAAAATTGCAATGAGCAGTTTTAACTGAATGTAAATGGTTATTTTAGTATGCTGCACAGGCAGTTTGGTAGGAATGTAGGATTCCTGAAGCACCAATCTTTCCTTAGGAGTTGCATGGGCACTTTCTTGCACCAATATGTATCTCAGTACAAGACTGGGGCTTAGATGGGCCTGTGCAGCCCTGCTTGACATCAGCTCTTGACATCAGCTCTTATATCCACTCCAGAGGTGCTCCTAGAAGGAGGCCCTCTGAGACAAACAATGGTCTGGGCTACAAGGACCTCAGGGTCATGTTTGGGCTTGGAAACATCCTAAACATTTGCAAATTATCATCTGTACAGTAGTAGAAAGTCCTAGAGGGCCCAACTCAACGTAGTGCCTCATTGTGTTAGGAGCTGTACATACAGTCCCTATCCCAAAGACAGTCCCTATCCCAAGACAGTCCCTATCCCAAAGAGCTTGCAATTTAACTTGGCAAGACAAAGGAGAAATATGGAGGAAAGGAAGTATTACAATCCCCATTTTACAGACAGAGAACTGGGGCAAGACAGATTTAGGGCCAAAATTTCATAGGTGTTCGATACCCAGGAACTCGCCTTGAAAACAATGGATAAAATTGGCATGAATTTATGAATCAGTAATTCTTAATAACTGAAAGCAAGTCACTGGGACCAAAAGTCTGGTCCATATTTTTCTGTATGTTGGCTTTCTGTGTTTGACAATGCTCTGTTATATAGTCACTTATGCCATTTCCTTTGTCTTGTCAGTTTCTCCTTTGAGCAGAAAATGCCTTTACATAAAAATAAACAAACAAATTAAATCAAGATACACTATTTAAAATATGATCTATAAGAAAGTGGATTTAAAAATATTAGTCAATCAAATAAATGAATTTGGCACTGTCCCTTTAATTAATGCTTGCACAGTGATTTGAGATTACTGGATGAATGGAATTAAATGAAAGTGAAACTTGTTATTGTATGATGGAATTAAATTAACTTTCAAAATTGAAAGCCTGCATGTATTACTGAGGTTTTCATTTCTGGCATTTAAATGCCAGGATCAGTTTCTTATCTGAGAAACCTGTTTATCAGAAGCATCCTAAAGTTCAAAAGAGGATAACTAAAGGCGATGGAAAAGTTGAAACAGGCACAGAGTATATCCCTTTCATGGCTTTATTCTCTGGAAATAAGTCACTTTGCTATTCTTAGTTATGGATTTTTTTAAAAAGCCATACATGCCCTGAGGCAAACAGAAAGAGATCAGTTTAACACCACCGTTAATACTTTGACCAGCAGCCAAACAGTGGATTACACGTCTGTATTTCAGCTCTGGGCAATTCTTCTGTCATTCTGCAGACTACTTTAATCTCCAACAGTAGCATAGCTGGAAAACTTGCAGCTCTCCAGAACCTTTGAAATAGTCTAGCAGCTGAGACGGTACAAGATGTTCAGTAAGTAACATTTGCTCACAGTTTTCGTAAAGCTGTATGGCTCCACATGGACTTTAATTGGAGATGCCCAACTGAAGTTCAAGCAGTGGTTTGAATACGCAAGAGGCTGGATAGCTTAAGGGCTTTCACTGGTTAAAGCTTGGCTTAGTGGTGACAAGAATCAGTTAATATCCAATGGGTGTTCGGTGGTCTGTGCTGAGTGAGGTTGTTGGTCTCAGTAGACCTTTGTAGCGAGACCAGTGGTCCATCTAGTCCAGTATCCTTTCTTCTGACAGCAGCCAGTGCCAGATGCTTCAGAGGGATTGAACAGAGCAGGGCAATTTTGAGTGATCCATCCCCTGTCATCCAGTTCCAGCTTCTGGCAGTCAGAGGTTTAGGACACCTGGAGCATGGGTTTGCATCACTGACCATCCTGGCTATTAGCCATTGATAGACCTATCCTCCTTGAATGTATCTAATTCTTTATTGTACCCAGTTATACTTTTGGCCTTCACAACATTCCATGGCAATGAGTTCCACTGGTTGAAGAAATTTCTTGTGTGAAGAAATACTTCCTTTTGTTTGTTTTTAAACCTGCTGCACCCTGGTTCTTGTGTTTCGTGGCATTGCTGCTCCCGGGTTTTCACCCCCCTTAGCCTTTTCATGCTTATATATAATATAAAAACTACACATTCCTTTTGATAGTATTTTAAGCCTCTTTTATTTTCTCTCTGCCAATATTTGTATTTGCTTTTAAATATTTGGTGCAAATTTTAATGAATCCGTCACCGTTCCAAGTACCTGTAGTAATTGCAGTATTTGTATCTTCCTACACTTAGTACCATGACACAGAAATTGCTGTGGATCAGTTAATGTGGAGCTTTTAATATCATGCACCTTAGTTGCTTTCATCCAGTTCTCTTTACAAAATTAGTAATATTGTTCCTGCTTCACAGATGAGGAAACTAAAGCACAGAGAGGTTAAAAAATTATTTACCGAAAGAATCACTGACTCGTTGAAGCTAGGAATAAAACCCAGGAGCGTGGAGTGACCCTTGATGCCATTAGCTAGCCACTAGGCCACACTCCTTTCCAGAGAGCTGGGAATAGAACCCAGGAGTCCTGGCTCCCAGCCTCTTCTGCTCTAATCACTAGCCCACACTCCTTCCTACAGTGCTGGGAATGGAATCCAGGAGTCCTGACTCCCAGCTTCCTCGCCTCTTATCAGTAGGCGCGGTCTTCTCAACTGTAGCAGCTAAGAGGAAAGAACTGTTTTTCTCTCACAAAGCTAGTCACAGAGCACTTGGAGCAATCATCATTAATAGTGTTCCAGCCGCGCTCAGAAATGCAAGGTTGGTGGGCTCTGGGCTTTGTGCTTATTTTTAAGCTAGTAGCAGAATGAATGTGAGGAAAGGTAACCAAGTATACTACTTCAAAGCGTGCATAATGTCCATGTAAAGGGAACAGGCCTTTCAGTTGGACAAAAGGAGAATCACAATAGAAATCACAATAGTGTTGCAAACCTCTAGGAAGTAAAAATGCCTAAATAAGGCATTAGAAATGTCAGATACAGAAAAATATCATTGCTACTCACAGCATCGTAACGAGGATGAGCCACTGAATGATCTATCTGTGTGGAAATCCAGCCCCTTCCTGGTTTGGATTTAGACAGCAGGCCCACTTGGCTTCAAACTACTTTAAATCTGCTGCCTATCCTCAAATTACTCTTTAAAGGTGTGTGTGTACAGGGGTGGGAAGGAAACATTAGTTGTGACAGGATGCCATGTTGAAAGGGGAGGGAAGGTCCCAGGAGCTGAATATTGTAAGTTATTTTACAACGGAATGGTCTGTTTTGCACTACTTCTCTTGAGCAAAGAGAAACAAAGAGATATAAAGGAAATATACATAATGGAAGCTCTGTATGCATGCAAAGCATCAGTGGTTTAACTGACTCTTTCAACATGTGGGAAAGTTGCATGGTGCTTCTGGACAGTCTTATTTCTGTCTGACTGTGGCTTATTTCAGTTTAAATTAAACTTATTCTGAAATGACGTAAGCTATACTGAAGTTTAAGCCAAAGAAAGTGTGTCCACACAGCCTTTTGCAGCAGTTTAGCTAAAGCAGTTTAAAATCACAGCTTAAGTTAAATCAGTGCTACTTTGCCATGTAGACAAGGCCTAAACATGTATTTTTTTTAATCCAGTTTAGTTAAACTGGTTGAATTTTGTGTATAGATGCTTTTGTTTCTGTTTGAGTGGCTTATTTCAGTTTAGATTAATTGCTTTTTTCCTTTAAAAAAGAAATCACGATTAATCGAAACCAAAAAACAAAAACAAAGACAAAAAGGATTTTAAACCACCATTGAGGCCCAAATCCTTCCCTCCCGTGCAAAGCGTGAGCAAAGGAACCTCGAGTGTGAGTTCTCTCAGGCCAGTGGGATGCTATTCTCCCACTCAAGGCAATGGAACACCAGCAGCAGTGCAGTGTGGTTGCTACTGCAGCCAATGGGGTTATTGGTGGACATGCAAGTATATGGGTGGCTTGTGTGCTGTGCAGGGAGTTCCCGAGAGGGAAGTAGGCTCTGGCTGCAGACAAAAATGGAAGCCATCTTGTCGTCTTTGTACTCTATGGCAGTTCTCTTCACCGAATGCCTGTTGCATCAGGAAGATAGTTTCATGTGCAGTGCGATCCTTGTATAACAATCATATCCAGCCCAGATTGTTTGTTTGATTCTTATCAGTGCTTACTTTGTAATGAAAGAGGTGCTGAGGCTCCATCAATTTTTTTTTTTACTTTCATGACTGACGTGGCAAACCCAGAGGTGCCGGAACTATGAACTTGCCAAGCCTAGAAATGCCAGGGCTGAGGCCTGGCAAGCCCTGGCACAAATTAAGCACTGATTCTAACAAGTGAAAGTATAGGTTAGGTATAGGAATGATTTTGTCCCTGTGGTTTGGATCACTATACAAATCAATGATTCTTACAAATGGAGTGCACTGTATTATAACATTGTAGTCCTTCCTCAGTTTCCCCTCCACTTTCCCATATTTCATCTAATCAGTGTATGGTATTTCTAAAGAGCCCCTCACCTTGGCATCTGGACACAAAACAAAGTTATGGCAAAGTATCCAAAGAAAGCATTCCTGCAGTTGGAGTACCTGTTCAGCACAGCTGTGGAATTCACAAAGTGGTGCAGAAACTACTGCGTGACCGTCCACGCTGCCTGTCAGGCTTTACAAGCTACAGAGGTGCATGTTAGTGAGACTGAGCTTAGGAGTGCGTCAGGGATATGTGATCTCTCAGTGAGATGAAGTGTGAAGATGAGAATTTGCATAAATTAGGAGTGGAATTTTTGAAGGAGTCTAAGGGAGTTGTGTCCAGTTCCCACTGATATTCCATAGAAACTGGACACCTAATCCTCTTATTTTCCACTGAAAATCCCAGCCTATGAGTTTGCCTTTCTTAATATTTCTGTGCTCTCCTGTCAGAGCTACACTAATTCTATCTCCCAGTTACCTCCGTGTCTCAATACTGATGTGTAGAAAAGTTGGCATTGACTTTTAAATGGCAACAATTGTACATGTGTTGAAGACTAATAATAGGGAGTTAAGAAATAGTCACCGTTTCAGTGTAACATGCAATCAATGATGGGACCGATTCTGATCTTATTACACAAGAGTAAATTGAGAATAATTGATGATGGCGCTAAAGTTACACCAGTGCAATAGCTATTATGTAAGTACCATCAGAATCTATCAGTCACAGGGCTTTCTGTAGTTTAAAACCAGTAGATTTGGAATTCAGAAACTGGTTCCTTTCAGAATATTTTTTTAAAAAAAACAACAGAGTTTGAAATGTAAACGAATCAATTGTAAGCAGCTGTCAATGGTGAATGAGAAATATTGTATTCTCCTATCCAAGCATGCACTACTGGTGATATATTTTCCATGCAAACGCAGACGTTACTACCCTTAGCAGAGAAATGAAATTATAATTAATTGTTCAATGTACTATAACTACACTGTCTCTTTTTTAACTTGTGCCCACATCTTGAAATTAATTCTTGTTTTTACCAAAATGAAACTCGCCTGGCATGCCTGAGATATTCTGGCCAACATCACTCTAATAAAGTACAACGGCACTCTATCATCAGGCTACCATCATTTGCCTAATCTATTGGTGTAATACATCACTTGCGTGCTATTGTTCTGATGATATATGAAAGTAATGCATCAGTACAGGGCTGGCAGCAGAAATATCCCAGAGGCTGACATGCTTTGTAAATTTCACTGCTTCCCTTCTCCCCCACCTTGAGAAAGCAGTTATTTATGGGAGCTGAAAAGGAGGGAAGTTTAGATGGGGAAAAGAGGGAGAATATTTTGTATTGAGGATTTGAGTTTTCAGTGGGTTTTTTTTCCAGCTAAAATCAATAGAGGATGCAAGTGCTCAGCACTTCTGAAAACCACGTGATCTCATGACCACCAGTCCTGTGCCTTAACCACAGAGCCATCTTGATCCTTGTGGTGGGCTTGCTGCCCCACACTAGCCTGGAAAGGGTTAATAAAGCCCTAGAGATGCTGTGGTAGGAGCAGCCAATCAGGGCTGAGGAGGCCCTATATAGGCAGCTGACAGAGAGCAGAAAGGCTGTCACAACCAGGATCTCAGGAAGGGAGTGCTTGTGAACCCTTCAGGCTGGGGAAGGTCAGCACCTTGGACAGAGCAGTGGCTAGCTTTGGAGAAGGAGCCTCTGAGAGCCTTGAGGTAAGGGCCAGGCAGTGGACTGCAGCTGCCACTGAAGGTGGCTAGAGTGGGGCTGCAGAATCCCCTGGAAGGGGGAGAGAGCATAGACTGGAGGGCTGTGTCATGAGGCAGATGCTGTGGGCTTTGGAGAGATGTGGATCCTAAGGTGGAGATAAACCAGCAGGAGGCGCAAGAGCAGTGGGTGGAACCCCATTACAATCCTATTTAGCTAGATGGAAGAAAAGGAGGGACGGATTTATTGTTGAGGCACTGATTGGACTGAGACTCAGGGGACTGGGATTCAATTCTTGGCTCTGCCACTGACTTCCTGAGTGACTTAGAATAATAGAATATTAGAGGTGGAAGGGACCTCAGGAGGTATCTAGTCCAACCCCTGCTCAAAGCAGGACTAATCTGTGATAAATCATCCCAGCCAGGGCTTTGTCAAGCGGCAGCTTAAAAATCTCTAAAGATGGAGATGCCACCACCTCCCTAGGTAACCCATTCCAGTGCTTCACCACCTTCCTGGTGAAAAACTTTTTCCTAATGTCCAACCTAGACCTTCCCCACTGCAACTTGAGACCATTGCTCCTTGTTCTGTCATCTACTGCCATTGAGAACAGCCTAGCTCCATCCTCCCTGGGACTCCCTTTCAGGTAGTTAAAAGTTGCTATCAAATCCCCCCTCATTCTTCTCTTCTGCAGACTAAACAAGTCTAGTTCCCTCAGCCTCTCCTCGTAAGTCTTGTGCTCCAGCCCCCTAATCATTTTTGTTGCCCGCTGCTGGACTCTCTCCAACTTATCCACATCCTTTTTGTAGTGGGGGGCCCAAAACTGGACATGATACTGCAAATGCAGCCTTACCAATGCCGAATAGAGGGGAAGAATCACTTCCCTCCATCTGCTGGCAATGCTCTTATTAATGCAGCCCAATATGCTATTAGCCTTCTGGGCAACCAGGGCACACTGTTGACTCATATCCAGCTTCTTATCCACTGTAACTCGCAGATCCTTTTCTGCAGAACTATTGCCTAGCTCGTCGGTCCCCAGTCTGTAACTGTGCATAGGATTCTTCCATCCTAAGTGGAAGACTCTGCACTTGTCCTTGTTGAAGCTCATCAGATTTCTTTTGGCCCAATTTTCCAGATTGTCTAGGTCCCTCTGTATCCTATCCGTACCTTCCAGGATATCTACCACTCCCCCTTTCTTAGTGTCATCTGAAGACTTGCTGAGGGTTCAGTCTACCCCATCCTCCAGATCATTAATGAAGATGTTGAACAAACCCAGCCCCAGGACCGACCCGTGGGATGCTCTGTTTGTGACCGGCTGCCAGCTAGACATGGAGCCATTGATCACCACCATTGAGCCCGATGCTCTAGCCAGTTCTCTATCCATTTTATAGTCCATTCATCCAACCCATACTTCTTTAAGTTGCTGATAAGAATACTATGGGAGACCGTATCAAAAGCTTTGCTAAAGTCAAGGTGTATCATGTCCACCGCTTTCCCCACATCCACAGAGCCAGTCAGCTCTTCATAGAAGGCAATCAGGTTGGTCAGGCATGACTTGGCCTTGGTGAATCCATGTTGACTGTTCCTGATCACCTTCCTCTCTTCCAAGTGCCTTAAAATCGATTCCTTGAGGACCTGCTCCATGATTTTTCCAGGGATTGAGATGAGGCTGGCCAGTTCCCTGGATTTTCTTTCTTCCCTTTCTTGAAGATGGGCACTGTATTTGCCTTTTTCCAATCATCAAGGAGCTCCTCGAATTGCCACATGCTTTCAAAGATAATAGCCAATGGCTCTGAAATCAGATCAGCCAACTCCCTCAGCACCATTGCATCTGGCTCCATGGACTTGTGTATGTCCAGTCTTTCTTAATAGTCCTGGACCTGTTCCTTACACACTGAGGGATGTTCACCTCCTCCCCGTTCTGTGCTGCCCAGTGCAGTAGTCTGGGAGCTGACCTTGTCTATGAAGACAGAGGCAAAAAAGGCATTGAATACGTCAGCTTTCCCCACATCCTCTATCACTACGTTGCCTCCCCCATTCTGTAAGGGGCCCACACTTTCCCTAATCTTCCTCCTGTTGGTAACATACCTGTAGAAACCCTTCTTGTTCCCTTTTATGTCCCTTGCTAGCTGCAATTTCAATTGTGCTTTGGCCTTCCTGATTTCATTCCTGCATGTTCGAGTGGTATTTTCATAATCCTCCCTAGTCAACTGGCCAAGCTTCCACTTCTTGTAAGCTTCTTTTTTGTGTTTAAGTTCACCAAAGGCTTCTTTATTAAGCCAAGTGGGGGGCCTACTATATTTGCTATTCTTTCTGCACATCAGGATGGTTTGTTCCTGTGCCCTCAATAAGGTTTCTTTAAAATACAGCCAGCTTTCTTGGATTCCTTTCCCCCTTATATTAACCTCCCAGGGGATCCTTCCCATCAGCTCCCTGAGGGAGTCAGTGGTCCATATTCTGCTGTTCTCGTTTCTTCCTTTTGTCAGGATCCTGAACTCGACCATCTCATGGTCACTGCTGTCTAGGTTGCCACCCACTTCGATTTCCCCTACCAAATCTTCCCTGTTTGTTAGCAGAAGGTCAAGAGAAGCATGGCCCCTAGTTAGTTGTTCCAGCATTTGCATCAGGAAGTTGTCCACTACACTCTCCAAAAACTTCCTGGATTGTCAGTGATCTGCTGTATTGCGCTTCCAGCAGATATCAGGGTGATTGAAGTCCCCCATGAGAATCAGGTCCTATGAACTGGAAACTTTCCCTAGTTGACTGAAGAAAGCCTCAGCTACCTCATCCTCCTGGTCTGGTGGTCTATAACAGACACCCACCATGACATCGCTCTTGTTGACTTCAGGCAAGTCACTTTGCCTCTTTATGCCACAGTTGCCCATCTGTAAAATGGACATAGTAGTATTTCCTCTTTCTCCCTCCCTCCTCCCTTTTCCTATGTTGCCTTTTTTGTGTGTTGTGCTCAAGTATCAATGTGACTGGTAGGGAATTTTAGTATTACAATGGTATCCAGAGGGCTTCCATTGTGCTAGGTGCTGTACATGCACATTGCTTACTTGAGTGGCTGCTCTGAAGAGCTCACACTCCACAGCCTTGAGTGAGCGAAGTGTTTAGGCATGTGACTAAGGCTTCTAAAGCCAATGGAGCCACTCACATGCTTAATAATAATACCTGTCTCTTATAAAGACTTGTTCATCTGTAGATCTCCCAGTGCTGTACAAATGCATTGTCCGCATTTTATAGATGAGGAAACCAGAGTTCCCAACATTCCCAGGTTTCATAGGACTGTCTCAATTTGGCACTCCAATTCCCCTGTCTCAGTTGAAAGGCACATATCCTGCATTCAGAGCCATGATCTCCAGTGCAGCCCAGCCCACAGGGTCATTGGCCCATTTGCCCTTCCCTGTCCATGGATGGGGAGGGGTGAATGGGCCAAATTTGAGTGGCATTGCAACCCTGTGTTAAGTCACTACACCAATCAAATTTGGCCCCTTTGCCCCTCCATCTCTATCTATGGAGGGGTGGATGGGCCAAACATGAATGCTAGCATCCCTCTTTAGCCACTTGAAATGTTAGGTGATATGGGGTATTGAGTCACAGAGGGAGGGAAGTTACTTGCCCAGCGTCACTCAGCAGGCCGATGGTGGAGCTGGGAATAAAACCCAGGTCCCCACTGCCTTCCTTGCTGAATCAGGGGATTAGCTTATGAGCACCCCATAGCAGGGGTTGACTCCTACCATGTTTGTTTAAAGAACCTAACAGTGGAGGCCTCTAGGGTATAAGGGTATACTAATAACAATACGCTGAATGCAAGGGCATTGTTCAGGGGTTGACGGTAAAGCCACAATTGTTACCATTTTTCAAGAAAGATAGACTAGAGCTTTGGTTTCATGCGGTGTCTTTCATGCTCATTGTATCTCCAGTCACTTTATGGTTCAATTCCAGAAGCTTCACTGGCATGCCAAATCTACAGTTGTTGCTTAGGTGAATTCATCCCCAGCCTGAGTCTAGCACAGCTCTCAGTGATAGTAGGGTTCCTCATGGTCTCTTGCATTAGAGCCCATTTTGAATGCTGTATTAGATGTGGAGCTAGAATGTGAGTTGGACTATGTGCCCGGCAAGGGGATAAGTAGGAGTAAGGACCCTCCCCTCCCCTTCCCATGGGCTATTTGGATCTTGTATATATCTAAGGTACCCACAGGCCTCCATCGCTGCAGCATCTGAGCACCTCAGTCGCTAATGTATTTATCCTCACAATGTCTCTGTGAGGTAGGGTAGGGCTTTATCCTTTTTTTATGGGGAACTGAGGCAGAGAGAGGCTAAGTGACTTGCCCAAGTGACTTGCTCAAGATCATTGTGGCAGAGCAAGGAATGAATGTGGGTTTCATGAGTCCTAGGTTAGTGCTCTAACCACTGGACTATCCATCCTTGAATTGGAGCTAGCAGGGGGAAATGGGCAGTGCATACCTACAACTCCTAACCCTGAAGTAGGAAGGTGGAGGATAGAACTGTTCGCTGGTTAGCCCAGATAAACTGGCTCGGGGAGCACTATAATTGGCTGCTGCCAGCATATGCCAGCAGGGTCATAGGCTAGCAGCTAATGAGCAAATAAAAACCTCTCACACTCAGAGAGGTGTGATTCACAGGGTGTCCTTCAGACACGGTGCTGCTCCCAGGCTGATGCAGTTTATGTACCACGCCTTGCTTGTGGCCATGTCTACTGTCACAATCTAGTTTCTTCTGAGGCCCTTTGGGGCTTCTCCTTCTTTATGCATCATTTCTCCTCCTTGCCTTTCTAGGAGGACATTACTTTCTGTTTCTGACGGCTTGTCAAAGCCCCCCTCTGCTATTCCATTTCATTTTGGACAGCCAAGTGGGAAACTGCTCTCAGATTTAGTCTCTCCTCTGTTCGGCTGATTACAAAGTCAGTCCTCTCTGGGTTTCTGTTCAGCCTGAGTCAAGCTTCCTGATTTCTATTTCTAGCTTTTGGTGACTGTTTCTCTTTGGTAAGCGCCTGACTATCTGAGCTGCAGCCCATCTAATTATTACTCTTCACAGTAATGAGTTAGAAACTGGTACCTCAGTGACAGTATACTGAGAAATCATTACATGCTGAGCAATGGCTTACACATAGCCTTCCACATCTGGGAGCATTTTACTGAGAAGGACTGTTGGCCAGGAACCTAACCTTCTGGAAAATTACTTAGAGGATCATTTACTTCTGTTCAAGCATCCATGTGAGACTTCATGTTACCTTCTCAGGCAAAGAGCCATTCCTTTACAAATCCAATGGGGTCTGTAAATTTTGAGTATTAGAGTCGAGGTTGCGCCGTGCAACTTGAACTCATGACTTGAACCAAAGGCAAATTACTACCAGCTGACCTGCATGAGTGGACTGAAGGTATATCGTGAATCCATTTCCATGATCAATATGAAGGGGCAAAGGGAAGAGAAGAAGGGAGGGATGGTGCTGATGCAGGACGTAGACAGTAGGCTGTGTTTTCCAGAGGCCTTGGATCCTGTTTAGGCATCAGAATAGGGGACCAGATTTTCGAAACAGCTCACTACATTGGGTGCTTACATATTTCTAAGTCTTGGGCCGTTTTGCTAAAAGGTCTGTAGGAACAGCTGTGAAACAGGGGATTGGCAGCCTGTGAGGGTGCGGATGCGAAACAGCTAATCTGTGACCATCCCCCAGATCTCAAAGGTGGGGAAACAGCCTCAAAGGCCGACAAAAGCAGGCAGCTGCTTTCCCACCTTTCAGATCCACCTCCGAGCCATCATTTGCAAAAAGTGGTCCGCAGATATAAAGCAGATACCTGCAGATTTGCAGGGCTCTAATTTCAGCGCTGTACTGAGATTCAGGTTATGTGGGTTCAACCCTTGGTTTTGCTGCTGACCTGCCAATGTGACACAGGCCAAATTCCCTTAATCTCCCTGTGCCTCGATTCCCCATCTGTAATGTAGAGATAATATTTTTGTCTTATTCATCTACTTAGGCTGTGGCTGTTCAGGGTGGGGACTGTCACTTACTTGGTGTTCGTATAGTATCTAGCACAAATGAGCCCTCATCTCAGTAGGTGCCACTATAATAAGTGACTCACATTATTATCTTTTATCTCATTGTTGATCTCATCTCACCTGCTGTTTTTCCTCTATTCCCTGTTTTCTTCTTTCTCCTTAAACAGCATAAACTTTACAGCAATAGTTTGATCCTCGCCAGGTATGTAGAGAAACAAATCCCATTTTGAAATCGCCAAAGCGATCCTTTCCTGAATGTTATCTTGCAGCTACAGCCACTCAGTTTGGTTCCTATACGTGGTGCCATGGCAGGCATTGGCAGCTCAGCCTGGTGTCGATTTCCACTCATGATGATCCCAGCAAGGAAGCAGTGACAGGCATGTAAATATGCAGAGGGGAAACGGTTCATTTTCTGGCATGTGCCTTTCATTGCTACTTTGCTAAAACTGTAAAACGGCAGCCCACTGAACACCAACATCATCTGCAAATTCTGGAGGAAGCTGATACTAAATGACAAAAAGGAGTAGCCGTAGAGGAAAGTCCAGTGATCTTCACTTTAAATGCAGTATGACTATATCAGCATGTAAAATTCAGCTGTAGGGACGCTTCACAATTCACCAGAGCTAGACTGTGGCAGGTCTCAGATCCTCTGAGTACAGGGATGACCTTGGTGTACAAAGGATGACCTTGGTGTACAAGGGAAAATGGGCCAGCCTCTTTGCCCTCTATTTCCTCTGTGCATCTGTGCTGTAGCCAAGTAAAATATGGCAGTAATGTTTTTAAGGCTCTTTAGCATCCTTGGAGAGAAGGTGCCATAGATATATACAGTGGGATTAGTTAATTTGCGAAACTTTTATTATTATTTGTAGTACTTTGAACTTCTTGTTTTGTTATGGCAGGTGTCACAAGATGGCACTGCTTCACATAGTCTTAAATTGTTTGTTAGCATGAGAGCATTTCTTCAAAGACAGAACAATGCTGTTCTGTTAATGTCTTAATTCACTTTCTTTCTGGGGGAGCTGTTACAAAGACAAGATAGTTTGCTCTCCTGTGCCTTAATCTGTCTCATGAGTCAATTTTTGGGGCAGAGTTGCTTCATGGGAACTGGGGATTGGTGTTTAGCTCAGATTTATGAAAGAGGTGATTACACGTATGCTATTTGCAGCTGCCTCTGTACAAGGTTTGGTGTATATAGTGTAAATTAAGAAGTTACCCTAAGAAAATGCCTACTAAGGAAATAGTCTGCATCACTGATTTTTCTTCTAATGGAAAACTGACCTGCAGCCATAAACATACATACTGCATCATATCTTCTATTAAAGAAGTTTAAAATACTTTCCCAGCTTTAAGTATTTTGGACCAGATTGCCCATGCCATGGGGAAGAAAACATCACCTTGGGAACTTCAGAATTTCCCCGGCCTTGTTCTTCTGGGGAGATTAGGGTTTACCCCTATGTGATACTGAAAGGGTGGTTTGCAGATCCTTTGGAAACCGTCCCCTTACCCTTCTCACGTTGAAAAGTCCTTTAGAAGTTAGTAGGCATGGAGAGTTGTATAGGAATTCTAAAAACCTAGAAGAAAGAAATTATTTAGGTAGAATCATCTTCAAAAATTCTATAGCAGGGAGGTCAGCCCCTACTGAATTATTTAGGATACACCAAAATAATAATAATTGATAAAAAGCAAAGGAGAACAAGTGCATTTGAGCACCTAAAATCAAGGAATTTTGTGCAGGGTTTAACAAAACTCCTGACTATGCAAACCTGTGGAATGGTTCATGGTCAGGTTTGATTGATGGTACATGGGGTACATTTTACAGTAGTTTCCCCCTTTTTAAATATCTTAGCTTAGATATCTTGTATGTTGGGAAGGGTGTTTTTTAAAAGAATTTCCATGACGCAATTTTGGGAGATGATTAAAAAAAAAGTGACTGTGGTATTGAGGACTGTGCCTTTAAAGCTTCCCAGACAGAGCCTGGGTGGAGTGCTGTGAAGCTCAGGTTATGCCCAGCCAGTTGGAACTGGACCCATAATAAACAGATCGCTTGCAAACTCTTTAAGCAAGGAGTGATTGATTATTTTTGTTTATATATAATTATATATCATATATTATTTATCATATGAAATTATATATCATAGTATTATCATTAGAGAGAGTTATTATCTCAGACATTCTGTAGAGCTTTTCCATCAGGGTGGGAATGAGGATCAAACTTGTAGAAGCACCTGGACTTCACATCAGCTCTGGAGCCTCCATCTTCAGGACAGGCTGGGTCAGGTCTTAGTTGATTGCTGTGCCTTCTTTGACCTCAGTGGAGCTGTGTTAAGTTACACTAGCAGAGGGTCTGATCCTCCGGGCCCTTGTGAGCTGAGCTTCCGGTGACTTTTTCCATGTGCTCTTTGTAGTGGCCCCCAAACGTCTGCACTGGCTCCCGTCTCTTTGTAAGCGCCTCTGGCAGCACTGAGGTTTCCTGCAGAGGTTGATCCCTCTTGGGATCCTGTAGATATTGTGGGGAGGGGCTAGGAAGGTCTACGGTACAGAGTCCCCTCCACAAACTTAGGATTTTTCTCCTCTGCTGTGCCCTCTCCACCTGCAAAACCTGTAATACAAAAAAATAGTAATGCAGCGAAGCACTTATGCATGTGTTTACACCAGAGCAGTCTCATTAGAGTCAATGGGACAACGTCCCTGTTTAAAATTAAATGTGTGTAAGCGCTTTGCTGGATGGGTGCCTATATGAACATATATGCTGTATCTTCCGCTGGCATTAAAAAGAAGTTTAGCCATAAGTAGCTTTTATATAGCGCTTCTGCTCTGTAGATTTCAAATTGCTTTTCAAAGGAGGTGACCATTTTCCCCATCCTGTAGGTGGGGAAGCTGGCATCAGAGCTGAATTAACTTGTTCAAGGTCACCCAGTAGGACAGGGGCAGACCCAGAAATAAAACTCTCATCTCCAGAGTCCCACAGCAGTGCCCTATCCACTGGATCATGGTGCCAGCAACTATACCAAGAAGGAGGGTGGCATTCTTTTTTTAAGTAAAAACTATAGAATTAAAAAGACCTAGGAGGTAATTTTGGATGAAAACTTAAAATTCACCTACACTCAAGCTCTTCTAACTGGATTTTCTACACTAATAAT
>ML675745.1:3712699-3771672 GCA_007922155.1 Mesoclemmys tuberculata
CTAGATGATCATATTGGTCCCTTCTGACCTATGAGTCTATGAGTTCTTTGGTCGCTATAGGAACTCCACCTCCTCATGGGCATGGCTTTTTCATACCCCTAAGCACCGTAGTAATGTCAACCTACATTTTAAATGTAGACCAGGTGTCTGTGTTGTTTGCCTGCACAATATCTAGAATAATAGGGCCCCATTCCTGTTTTGTCTCTCTAAATATAACACCAACATTTATGGGCTGAATTAGGAGATTCCCTGGGATTTTTTCTAGTCTTCAGTCCAGGAGGAAGCCACTGAATGTGCAAGGGTTACCTCTTCGCACAACACTGAATTACAGACAAATTGTGTGGAATGTTCACTCAAGTTCTATCACGCATACCAACCAATATTTTCAGAAGGGACTAGTGATTTGGTGCACCTTAATTTTTGGATGGCCCATTTTGAGACACTTTAAAGGGGCTTGATTTTCAGAAGGTGGGTGCTCAGCACTTGCTGAAAATTGGACTCCTTCAAGAAGTCTCAAGTTGTTCATAAAAAAAAAACAAGAAAAAAATAAATGGAGGTTCACCAAATCATTGGTAACTTTTATAACTCTGTGTAGTGGGGCTTCATTCATAGGTTTTTAAGGTCAGAAGGGACCGTTATAGATCTTCTCGACTGACTTCCTGTATAAATCAGGTGAGAGAATTTCACCCAATTATTCATGTATTTAGCCCCATGACTTGTCTTCAGTTTAAAGCATCTCTTCCAGAAAGGCCATTCAGTATGGATTTGAAGAGTTCAAGAGATGCAGAAGCCGCCACTTCCCTGGGTAGTTTGTTCCAGTGGCTAATCCTCTGTTAAAATTTTGTGCCTTATTTCTGATTTGAATTCATCTGGCTTTAACTCCCAGCCATTAGTTCCTGATATGCCTTTTTCTGCTAGATTAAAGAGGCCTTCAGTAACCAGTATGTTCTCCCCATGGAGGTACTTACTCTTTTCAAGTCTCCTCTTGATATTCTTTTGGAGAAACTAAACAGATTGAGTTGCTTACATTTCTCAGTGTACGGCATGTTTTCCAGGCCTTAAATCATTTTTGTGGCTCTTCTCTGCACCCTTTGCAATTTAATCATGTCCTCCACAAAACTTTCCTTCTCTGTCATCAGAAGGAAGGCGGACATGAGTAACATCACTAAGGTTGCCCAATGCAGATTAGCACACAGCATGACAGTGAGGATTTTTTTTGTAAAAACATGTCGTTGAGCCCAATTCTACTAGGAGAACCATGTGGGTGGACCCTGGTGCCTTCATTGACTCCCATATGGCTCCACACCAGTCCATCCATGCACTTCTTCTCAGCAGGAGCAAGATCTGAATTGTCTAAGTACTGGGGGACATGTGCATCTTGAGGAGCTATTGGAATGCTTGATCCAACTCTGATTGAAATCCAGGGGAGTCTTCCCACTGAGTCAAAGCTGAATTGGGCACTGAGAGCCTAATTCAGCAAAGTATTTATGCATGTGCTTAAAACCCTTCAATTTGAATGGGACTTAAGCATGTTTGCTTAAGTATTTTGCTGAGTAGGGATGTACTTAGTCACCTGCATAAATTCATGCATTAATTTGGTGAATTTGGGCCTGAATGACGAGAGGTTAGTGGCTTTATGTATTTATTTTTAATATGTTAAAAACTAATATTGAATCACAGAGACATGAAAGTGCAAATCTCTTTTTAGAGAATGGCTAATTTGTTTGTTTCTAAACTATATTTCTTCTAAATAAACCCCTCATGGAAGATAAAAGCTCTTTCCAGAAGAAACATCAACTGTGTGAAAAATAATAAATAATCCAAACTGGGAAGACAAAATCCTAAATAAGTTTGTTTCTTTCAGTGCTTGCTCATGCACAGCACTGAATTGAAAACTCTGGTGACCAGGGGTCTGGTTTCTGTCTTATTTACACCAGTTTTACATCAGTGTAATGCCACTGATGTCAACAGAACTATTCTCGATTTACAGTAATGTAAATCAGAGGCGAATCAGGCATAATCAGTGGGCACTGCAAACTTCATTCTAGCCCCTGTGAATATGTATCATCCATGGCCTACAGTGACTGTTTCAAGACTAAGTGATAAAGTGAGGTACATTAGCCTCCATTCAGTTCTTGGCCCATCTGCAGAAGCTGGCAACAAGGGGCCTAATTAGTGCTTGTGGCATCTTTGGTATGGATGCTTCTCCAATAGAAGCTGAACTGAGACCATCAGACTCATTTCACTTAGGCCCCAGAACTGTGTGGTTTTTTTTAATTTTGTGTGTGTATGTTTAAAAAAAAAAAGTTTGCAAATTGCAAAGGCCAATTAAGTGCAAAATGAAATCCTCACTAGGATAATTAGGGTAAATAATTTATTCCAAAGAACCCCATTTGGCCATATTTATTTTAAACACAGGCCTCTGGTATCAGTGAGAATAGCCACATCTGTCATTGGGGTGATGGGAGGGGCAGGGTGGTGGAAGGATGAGAGAATGCTGTTTGCTTCCGAGGTCTGTTTTATATGTTCTCACTCAGCTGATGTGCGATTCCATTAAGCTTAAAATAACTAATTCTCTTTTATGGCACTAACAGTTCCTTGCCATTATCTTTATTTGTCTCTTAAGTCCCCCTAACCTTTTCTCCCACTGCTTGAATACATATCATTGACACAGCCTATGGGAAAAATCCTGCCCTACCATGAGTGTTCTATGGGGTTCACTAGAAGGTTTGATGGGGAAAATGTCCCCTAGAAACATCTTATCCTGATCATGGCCCTCTCCATGACTGAAGGACCTCCTGTATTATTTTCATGAATGGTTTCCACAACCCACATTCTTAAATTCATCAGACTTGCTGTAGGCCCCAACTGAGGGAGGAGCCACATTGTACTAGGCACATATTAAAAGGCAGTGCTTACCCCAAAGTGTTTTCAACCAAAATGGATAAGGTGATAGGAGGAGCAGAGACGTGAAGTGACTTGCCCAAAGTCACACAGCAGATCAAAGCTGGGAACAGAACCCTGGTCTTTTGATTACTAGAGTAGTGCCCTATGCAGTAAACCACACTGCCTCTTGTACTTGCTCCTTTTTCCTTCTTTTAGATTGTAAGGCCCAAACCCCCTGGTCCATATTGTCTCTATATTTGGTTTTGTGCAGCAGCCAGTGCAATGGGGCTCTCTTCCCGACAGGTGCCTTTGGTAGTTGTTATAAACAAATTGTTTCTTATTGATGGCAACCCCTCCCCACCACTAACAACGCACCTGCATAGTTGGTGTATTGATCCCAACCTAATGCTGCTTCAGTCAACAGGTGGGGGCCCTGGCTTATATGACAAGAAGTGCTCTATGAACCTCAAGATTTGACATAATTGGGGAGAGGTGGGAGGCATAGCCAGGCACAATTGGTGGGCAACTGCTGTGAAATTCTACAGATTGGATAGAGACTGCAATCCTTTCTAGAGATCTTTTAATCATCCTCCCAAATTTTCAAGCAGGAGTATGATTCGAAGTTAAATTCTATAGGACGACTGACAAAACCAAGTACATAAGGTTGAGCATGTTTTATTATGTCCTATAGGACTCACCAATATTTACTATTATCTGTAATCCTGTTGAATGAGAGGCCCCAACTGAGATCACAGCCCTATTCTGTTCTTTGTTGCACTTGGTAAGAGACAACCACTGCCCTGAGCAGCTTACAGTCTAAACAAGACAAAGTATAAGCGAAAGGAAGTCATGTTCTCCAGATTGTAGAAATGGAGAACTTGGGGACAGAGAAATTGAATTACTCGTCCAATGTCATTCAAGGACTCGGTAACTGAATCCAGTTTATTTAAGTCTCAGCTGAATGCCTTTACCATCCTTGCAGAAACCTCTGGCCGGTATGCTATGAACTACTTAGAGTTGCTACCATCCTAGCCGATATTGTTCCCATAGCATTCATTTGTTGAACTGAAGGAGAAATGCAGGACTCTCTTGTTCCTTTTCTAGAGCAAGCTCTGGCCTGTGAATTATTTATCTTCCTGCAAGGCATGAGGCATAAGTGGGTCTCAGTGGTCCAAAGTGTTTAAGCAAGGTGGACAAAGCTAAACTGTGCGGAAGATGAAATAGAATACTTGGACAGTTATAAAAATATAAGGATTCTGGGAAATTATTTATTGTATTATTCATGTGGAATACATTGTATTCTTCTTGGCAAACAAAAGGGATATTTCTTAAGTCTAGAATGCTGTCTTAAACCCTTAAAAGGCAAATAATCTTTGTTCTCTTACTTAGAATAATAAAGAAATATTTTATTTAAGAGGTTTAATACTTTGGCTTTTCATCCAGCCAGAGAAAATCATTGTCTCAAAGATTAAAATACATAAATTACCTCTTTTTTTCCCCATTCCTTGACTGCTTATTATGGATTGGCTGCCTCTTTCCCTTTCCTAATAGAAGTTACAGTCCCAAAGCCAGAAACTTTTTGGCAAGTAAAAAGCAGAGCTATCACAAGGAGAGAGGTAAATATTCTGAATGTCTTTAAGTGGATGAGATCTTATTTTTTCCATGGGGAAACAGAGGATTTGAACTGCATCTTTGCCCCCTGGATTTCAGAGAGGAACACTACAATAACAGGCAGTCTTTAAAGTAATGTCTTGAAATGTTTCTGAGCTTGACACCTTTTCATACAGATGACAAAACTGTTTTATTGACTTTCCTTTTTTCTTTCTTTCTATGAGAGACAGAATTATGGTCTTGTGGTTAAGGCAATTTTGGAGTCAGTCCCTGGCTTTGCCATAGACTCCTGATGATACTTTCTCCACCTGTTCTATAGATGGGGGCAGAGACCATCTTTTTGTTTTCTGTTTTGTTCTGTGCACCTAGTAAAATGGGGTCCTAGTCCATGACTAAAGGCTTCTAGAAGCTGCTGTTACGAAGAATGATGGTGATAGAGCTGTCTGAAATTTTTCTGTCACAGCTTTTCCAACAGAATTGTTGTTGTTAAACATACATTTCTGTGGGAAATGTATGGTTTTGATTAATTTTGTCAGGGTTTTGTTCAAAGAAGGTAAACTTGAAAACTAAAAAATGCAGTCTATTGTGGGCTGAATTTTTTTTTTTTTAGTTGTTGAAAAAGGGTGAGGGGGATCAGTTACTAACAAAACCCTAAAAATCTCAAAGAAAAATTTAGATGAAAACTAAAAATGTTGTGGTTTTGCCTCAATTGTTTTAGAGCATCTCTACCTTAGTCAAGCCATCGTCCTTCTATGCCTCACTTTTCAAAAATGTACAAAAAAGGATGATATTTTCTTTCCTAAATTCTATGCCTTCTTTGTTTATTTAGACTGATAGCTCTTTGGGGCAGAGGCCATCTCTTATTATATGTCTGTTCACTACTTAGCACAACAGGGCTGCAGATGCTACTGTAATATAGATAATTAATAACAATATAGATTATTAATATAGATTAGTATAGATTAATAACAATGGAAATAGAGGGATAAACAAATGGCTTAAGTAAGGTAAGGATAGCTACAGGTTTTTTAGCTAATTTAGTAGGGTTTATTTTCTATTCAGAGCTGCTTTTAAAATCTTTGATTGTTATACAAGAGGACAGGTCTTGTAAATTTAATATAATCACATTTGGGAAGGAAGGTCTAAGTACTGTGTGTTGACCTGTAGATAAAATGTGTCAAATGAGACCTTTTAGCATCAGGATGTGTTTTTTTTTTTTTTTTTAAAAGAGAGAGACCACCCAATGTAAATGAAATCTGTCAGCCTTAGATAAATAGTTAACATGGCTTTCTTTTTTCATGGCTTATTAAAAGAGATGTGAAACAGCCAAAACTAAACCTTCAGCCTGTTGTATTTGTATCAATCCCAGTGCTTTCAGTGTACCTAAATGAGGGGATTATGGCATCACATGAGTTGTTTGAAGAAGGTTAGCAGCACTTCCCAGCAGTAGAACATGGAATTAATGTTTTGTGATCTGTAATGTCTGCTATTGGTTTCTAGATGGAGTGTAAGGTGTTGGTTTTCATATCCAGAGCCCAAAGATAGCAAAAAAGCTCATGTCATGGCTACCAGTTCTGTCTGAATACCACTCCCATAGGTACTGGGCCTTCATTTCTCCTGGGGTGGAATTCTGCAATTTCTCCAACTGGGTTACAGTCCCCTATGTATCAACTTGGATTAATTCAGCAGGTCTAACTGAGGCTGGACCCTGCAAGGGTTATTCTTTGGGCACCTGTGCCAGCAGTTGATTCAAATGACTCAAACAAAGTATTATTCATTCCTCAACGGCATTTCGAGAAGAGTGTGCAACAGTAAAGGCTTGGACTTGAGTGTATTGTACCAACAGTAAAAGGCAAGATATTACTTACACCTTTGTAAGTTCTCCTCAACCCACCTAACCCCAACTTTATCAATGGGTAGAAGCCCCTTCTGCTCACAGCATCTGTGTGTGTCAGTCAGGGTATGTGAAGACTCACTCAATCAATCTGGAATTGATTCAATTAAACCACCTCCTGAAAAGGCATAGCGCTGTGTCGATGGGAGTGCATTTCCCATTGGTGCAGCATAGTGGAGACAGCAAGCAGAAGAGGATTTAGTAAGTCAACGTGAGTTATGCAAGCTATTCTACGTAGCTTGAGTAATTCCTGTCGACTGCTGCCAAATTTCCTGGTAAGTGTGTACTAAGCCTCAGTGTCTTTTGATCTCTGACTTAGCTTAGCTTTGGGAAGAATGAAAAATCCTAGGTTGAATGGAGCCAGGTAGGTAAATTCTACCACTAACTGATAGTCCAACCATTGTCTTAATTCATTGTTTTACCTTTCCTGCTTGGTTTTATTACGAGTCCTTTACTGCCTCCTTTGGTTTAACTCTATGCATTCAGTCAGACAACAACACTGTGTTGGGAAAGCGAAGCACATAAAATATTCATAAGCCATACTCCATTCATCACAGCTCCATTTTAGACATCTAAATGAAGTGACGAGATTTTCGAAAGAGCTCAGTTTCAAATGGGAACTGGCCCTAAATGACTTGAGATCAGCCTACTTGAGAGATTGCCTCTCTTCTTGTGCCCAACTACCCAGCTTGGAAGAGCAAAGATTCAGAAGAGGGGCAACTGAATCGGAGCATTATCCGAAAGCTAGCTTTCAAACTAGCTTTTGAATCAGCTTCCCAGACTTTCTCTATGCAATGATATATGTTTACTTGCAATTTATTATTCAGTCATCATGTATTTCTGCGTGTGCTATCATATAAGCTGTGGTCTCTGGTAAACAATATGAGACAAAGCTGGGGCTTGAGATGTGTGGAAGCCTATTTGCTTCTATACTCTTGTTTAAGAAGGATTATGATTTCATAAATCTTGACAGTTCACAACGTTCTAGATTCCTTGACCTGCCAAGTGTATATATGTAGTGAGATTTTTTAAGAGCATGGGGCCTGAAACTTGTCTGAGGATGCAAAATTTTGCAGCTGTGTCAAAGGGGCATGGAGTCTTAAGAGTAATGCCTATTTGTTTAGTACTTTATAAACTGATAGGAATATGCAATATCTCACTTCTGCAATTATGAAATGCTTTTACATAATCAGCCCTATGACAACCATGACAACAGCTGCATTTGGAATTCAGGTAAATGGCTGAAATCAATGGAGCTATGCTGATTTAGGCCAGCCCTGAATGTCAGATGAATGGCTGTTCTGTGACCTGTTGGAAATTAATCAGCTCCTAGTCGATAGTTGTTCACATAGAAAACACCTATCAATTGCAAAGGGTCCAAGGACTGAAAAGGTTGAATAATATCATAATATCAGATTGTCGACTCCTTTCTTGGTTAGAAGAGAGTACTTTTCATTCAAGTAACAACACAGATCCCTCATTCCTCCTCTCTGTAAGCATATGAATCATGAGACATTAATCAGAACCTAAGGAGGCAAAGTACTTGTAGGAGGACCTTGTTAAAATACTGGTAGATCACTGCATCTTTGGTGAATAATAAATTTCAGTCTCCAGAATTGTTAATGTGGTACCTTTCTCGATCACTAAGAATGCAGCCCAGCAAAACACTTAATCATCCATTTAACTCTGAACATGTGCATAGTTCCATTGTCTTTAATGGGAGTACCTGTGTGCTTACAGTTAAAAACATGTATAAATGCCTTGTTGGACAGGAGACTATATCCACCGTTGGACAGGAAACTTTAAGGGCCTGATCCAAAGCCCATTGAAGTCAATGGAAAGACTCCAATTGGCTTTGGAACAGGCCCTAAAATAATGCTTCGAGGCATTTACATATCTACCATTTGTTCCTACAGTCCCTGTCTAGTCAGCTTGATAGCAAAGCATTCATTATCCGATCTGTATATCTTAAAGGATTCAAAGAGAGATCATTCCTTCACCCAGGAGTCCTTTTCTGCTCCATATCAAGATCCTTCTAGCATTGGCAAAACAATCAGTGTTATTCTTCTCCAGCATAGATTATGACATAAAAGCAAGAAAACAAGCAGCATTGATTGCTTTTGTAATAAAATGACAAGTTTGCTTTGATCACTGCTTTCAGAGGTGATGAAAATGCCCTTTTCATTTTTGTTTTGTTTTGTTTTGATGGTACATCAATATATGTCTCTCTAATTCTTTTAAACACATTGTGGCTTTTTTTCTATTTTGACCTCTATGAAGTCAAGTAGGTGAGTGGGTGAAAATATGTCTGCCATCCAAAGCCAGTGCCAGTCCTACCTGTGCCATAAACGCTCCTTATTTAGTTGTATTTATTTTCATTGTTGAAGCATGCTGTTAAAATGCAGCTGGATCAGGAAAATCAATACAGGGATGTGAGTTCTTGGTGCTGTAGTCATCTGCACCGTTGTGTATGTATGGTTATTTCTCAATGGTCAGACACTAAGCTAGTTCTGTCTATCTACTTTGGGTAAGGTACTCTCTGAGCACCTCACCTTCTTTTATGTATTTATCCTCATATCACCCCACGGAAGTAGGGAAGTGCTATTATTTACAGATGGGAACTGAACCACCGAGAGGCTAAGTGACTGGCACAAGGACACACTTCAAGTCTGTGACAGAACAGGGATTTTAACCCAGGACTTCCTCATCCTAGGCTTGTTGAACTAGCTATTACCTTGGTGCATCAGGGCTTCAAGGAGCCGAAAAATGGCTGTGGTCTCCAGATGTGGAATATTTTCCATCGGTCTTAAGCATTTGTAATCACTGCTGTATTCCAAACTCCTTTTTGCGCAGATGACAAAATCACCACACAGTTTGTACAACTGATAATTAAGGGATTTTCTAGCCTATTTGGATGAACTAAGAACTGTCTTGAACTCTCACTGAAAACTCTTACCTAAACCCAGAGTGAAGTATTTTTGTTTAGGTTAAAAATAATAGGCTAACTTCACCTCCACCATTGTGTTTCATTTTCATGCAACAGGATTGTTGCTTTCCAATATCTTCCTAAGACCAAATGCAGAAACCTTGAATTACCATGCAGAAGACTTCACAAGAAGCCCGACTCTTCAGACTTGAGGTTCAAATAAGCATTCAGATTTTAGATGTGTATGCCCACTGAAGATCCATCCAGATTTTCTGCAGTTAACCTATTAAGTGATATTTTCAAAGGTGGCTGAATTCTTCTCCCATTTAAATCAGTAAAGGTCTTACCATTATCTTCCTTGGAAGTGGAGCTAGGCTAATACTGACTGCTTTGGAAAATTTGCCAGTTTTCATGATTTTATTGTTTGTCTTGCATATTCAGTGGGTCTTTGTTTGTTTGCTTTGGTAAAACCACAGCTCCTGGTGTCATGGAATTACATGAGAATCTCAGCTTTCATTTTTAAGTAAGTTTCTAGCCCTCGTGATGGCAGAGAAAAAAGCCTGAATACATGATTCTTAAAGGCTCATGAACCAGAAAGCAAATTAAAAAAGCCCTAAGTATACTATGATTTAAAATATGATTTTTAACCAATCCCTTCATTGGGGAGGGGCCAGCTGATTGATGATTTTTGCATACTTGGGGCTGGCATGATTGAAAATTCCATCCATGAATATACGACACTGGACAGAGAAGCTGAGTTGCTTTAATAGGCTAGTGTGAAGGAAACAAGTGTTGAAAGCTCATTTTCATGATCAGTGTGCTGTCTCCGATGGATATATATCTTTTGAAGAAACGAAACAACACGGAAGCTGAAGTTGTTGGAGAACATTTTAGTTTTTAACAGAATGAAAGCAGCAGCCTCTCCCGTCAGGCAATTTCCCCCTCTAGCTTTATTGACAAGAATTTCAAAAAGTACCTTGTGAAACTTTAAAACCAGAGCAAAGATGCAGCTTATTGTACATCAATTGCTCTACAGAACTTTGTCTGCTACAGGGATGCTGAGATGAAAAAGGTTAACAACTGATGCAAACTGAACAGGGTTACAAGAAAAATAACCCAGTTATGTCTAGAGTATTCAGATCATTAACAAGTTTTAAATTGTTGGGAGAGAGCAGTGTGATCTAGTGGATAGAGTAGGGGACTGACTTAAATTCTGTTCCTGACTCCATTACTGAGTCACCATGTGACTTTGAACATGTTCCTTAAGCTCTTGAATTTCCTCATGTACAAAATCAAGTCAATATCTGGCCGCTCTTGGGTGCTTTGCAGACTAGGAAAATGAGGTGTGATGGCTAATGTGCCAATGAGCAAGTTTTTAAACTCAAGTTAGCACCTGATGTAGACTAGAGCTGTGCTGTTAATTAAGATGTGTTGTCCAACAAGTTTGCTGAATAAATACACTTCATTCTCCTGGTCTAGACAATGCCCTGTAACGCATGTTGGATAGAATTCATTAAAGCACAGGTTCTTCTACCATTATTCTCATTGAATAGTATTTTGCAATGGAATTCAACTCCTGTTGGAGCTAACTGACTTTCATCTTAATCATACTTTGCCAAGGAAATTCTCAATTGAAATTTCTCCACTAAGACAGCTTCTCAAGCTCAGGTCAGCTGTCTCTGAAAATTCCTCTTTAGTTATATTTTCATGGTTAGTTTTGTTACTAGGTCTGAGCAAATGGAAGAATTATCTCTTTGATGAGGACACCCAAATGTGATGTATTGCTATGGCCATTGTTATGCCAGGTACAGCTGCACTCAGCTGCCTGCAGGGTTCTGGATACCAGGTGAGGAATAAAAACACGCCCACAGCAGTTAGGTGCACGTATCTTTAATCACTACTTTCGCTCCAAACAGCAACGGGAGACTTTAGGGCGCACTGCGAAGCGGGCTGCCAGGGCATTTTGCCACATAATCCAAGTGGATTCATGGCTGAGTCTCACTGCATGATTTACATTTCAAGCTTTTATATGCAGCATAACATATCAGCTCTAAGGTACAGCTAGCATTGGCAAATTTACAGCACGTGACCTTGCTTCCTAACTTTCCTCCTTTTTTGGCACCACAAACACATTCACACGGCCTTGCACAGTCTGTTTACCAGGCCGAGTAATGCCGCTTATCAAACCTGTTCTCACCTGACCCGTCAAGCCCCTAGTTCTGTTCAATGCATCACAAATATCTTCCACGGCCTACAGCCATACTTGGATATGAGCACATCCTTTATTGTTGCAAAGAGCTATGAAATGTAACCACTTGAAAGTCCACCCAATTTTGTTGTATGAAGTCCTTTGAGGTTAAAGGCACTTTTGTCAGTAATTATTCATAATGCTAATTAATTCTAATAAAATAATTGCCCATAACCTGGGGGCTTCATAGTATAGAGTGCAATGAATTGCTATGTGGCAAATTGGCTTGGATTTTCCAAGGAGGCTAAGGGAATTAGGCACCCAAATCCTATTGAAATTCAGTAAGATTAGGACACCTAATCCCTTTATGCTCCTTCAAAAATCTCAGCCATCATTATTAAAAGTAAATTATTTATAGAACATCTTTCTTCTCAAGGTGCTTTATAAACAAATTGATATACACCCCCTGCGTAGGGGTTGCTTCACCACCCTATGAATATCCACCACCTTTGGAGTTAAAGGTCATAACTACTCCATCAGCACATAGCAAGACTTCACAAATGCTGAAGAAGAAAACTGAAATGGCAGAGAAGAATTTAGGTAGCTATTAACCCAAGCTGGAGATAGGCAAGGACACAAGATAGTAACAACCCTACTCTTAGGGATGTTGGACAATTAATTAGCCATAGGATCTGTAATTAACACAGATCATTAGGACATCTGTGTTATAGCTTACTCAAAACACACCATCTCCAACAGCAGTTTCCTAGCCCTATATTGGGCAGTTCATTCAGTGCTGGAGCAGAAGTTGAAGATGCCCTTTTGTTGAACAAAGGCATAGCACCATCACTTCTTGCATCACCGAGGGGTTTTCCAAACCAGCCCTGAGCCAGCCTAGTGCCACTTAGGTTGTGAAATCTGCCACGATGGCAACAGATAAGAAAATGCCTTTGCTCTAGCATAGCAGCTTTCACAATAGGCTCTCCACGGATTTTACAAACACTGACTGATCTCCTGGTTTTAATTAAAAATGGTGACAGACCACAAAAGTTGTGAAAGCTCATCAGTTTGAAATTGTTCTTAGAAGGTCAGATCATCATCTGATGTAAATCAACCTAATTCCACTGAAGTCAAAGATGCTGCATGGAGGATGTGTCTGGGAAAGAAGTGAAAGAGCTTGCTGAGGCTGACACCATGCCAAAGAGTGGTAGTAGGTCTCTGAAAGATGCTCCATGCTCTTTCCAGAATTAATTTGGCTCTAGGGCTTAGTAGATCTGGGATCTTTTGTAGAATAGCTCTGTTGGGGGCTGTTTTTAAAATGTACATTTTTGGCTTGGATTTTGCAAGATTTCCCACTGTAAGGCAAGAAGGTTTTATGACGGGGATTCCACAACCTCCCTTGACTAGATTAACTTGTCCCTTGACCAGACTAGATGACCTGATGTCCCTTCCAGCCCTAGCTTTCTATGATTCTACAAGTGCAGAGGTGGGAGGAGAGGAGACGAACACAGTGGAGAGGAGCTGAGTGCTGGCACAGTTCCTCAACACTACTCAGCAGCCCTCGCTTTTACAATGTGGCACTCCGTTGTCTCCACATGTTCCTGTTGACTGTTGGGGTGGACCACAGCAATTGTCTGTTTGGAAGATTACTGACTTCTAGTCCGTATACCCTTATAAGGACAAGCACTGGGATTGTGCTTGTCCCCTATACTGAGGACCAAAGGGCTGAGAGAGGGCCGCTTATGTTCTCCCTCCCCAGTCATTATGCGCTGGGAGTTTAAGAATTAGGAGTTTGCATCAGGGCAAAAAGTGAGAGAGAGAAAGCTCCTTCCAGTCTGCATCCCCCTTTGCACACACCTGTGCACAGCTAGGCACATTTTACCATTAGAATCAAACTAAGTGCAGAGATTCCAAGCCACTTCCTTCCAATTAGCTCTGAACGGAGAGGAAGGAAGGTCTTGAGGTCAGTAGATCTGCAACAATTCAGGTCAGACTTTGTGTGACCTCAGTTTCCCATCTGTTAAAAAAGGGGTCTATTACTTCCTTTCGTTTGTGTTGTGTATTTAGACCGTAAACTTCTCAGGGCAGAAACTCTCTCTTTCTATGTGTATGTACAGCACTTATTACTATGGGGTGGTTATCTCAGTTGTGATCTCTAGCTGCTACAATGATACAAATAATAACAGTAGGTAATTACTGTATAAAAAACTGATTTCCCATCCCTATGCTTCATCATGTGCCCTGTATGCACGTTGTCGATATTCACTAATATCATCTTGTTTGTTCATATTTCTTTGAAGCCTGTTTCTGAATTCTCACCAACTTTTCCCCACTGTAACTCTTGACTTAAGTGAATTGACTCTAGTTTTACATGTGTACAAATAGAATCCAAATCAGATACCCAGTGGTCAGCTTTTGCAATTACCATAACTGATCTGTTGCTGTATTTTACTTTAAACACAGAGGAACAAACTTTTATTTTATGTATTTAAAACTTTAATTAAGATTTCAGAAAGAAATAAAAAGTTTTTGGCCGCACAAATGAGCTGGATCTGAAATTATCGCTAAAATGTTGAATTTTGCTTTTGAAACAATGCAGAATGCTCTCTCTCGCATGCACACACCGCCCTTCCAGACACTGCACTACACTACATACTTTAGGGTATCCATTTGTTGTGCCTGACCACTGACTAGATGATTAACAGCACTTCCTTTGACAGCCATTTTTTAATTTAATTGACCGTTAAATATTTTTCATGTTGTACAAGGTTACTGTCAGAGGAGAGGAAAAAGGGACCGGCATTGAGGATCCCTTAGCAGTTAAGACTGAGGGGAGAACAGAATGTGCTGTGAAGTTTGATTCTGAGTGGTTGGGGGGGAGGAGTTGGCGAAATTCTAATTGAAATTCAGGCATTTGTTTTGTGTTCATGTCACATGTTGTTTCTGCCACAGTTGCTCTCCTCCCCCCCACTGAGTAGCGAACTAAATAAAAGGACCTTGTGTAAGATTTGGCTCTGTTGCCCAAGTTCTGTTCCAGTGCCAAATGTCTTAAAGGTGCAGCACCTCTATGGTGAAATACTGCAAGCGATAGCTGTACCACTCCCAGCGCTCAGACGTACCATCTCTTTTTATCCCTGGTACTTTTATCTGTCAGTGAGCATTTGACTGAGACTGAATGCACAGCGACGGCTTAGAGACTGCAGTAATTTCACTGCATGCTCAGACAAGGCTTAGACAGTGTTGAAGTGGTCAGACTGGGGAGGCACAATAGTTGGGCGAGTAGACCACGGTAGAATAGAAGCTCTTTATCAGCATTCACCCTGAACTCAGAGAATCTACACTGCCTAAGAACGGAGTGCAGAATGATTCTCATGGAATGATGTAAGAAGGAGCCACTTGCAATTTTGTGCCAGTCCCTCTCCCTGAGGTACATGCTGGTAAATGCTGAACGCTCTTTGAGAAGGGACTGGATTTTATTGTGTGTCTTACGCAACGCTGTTGAGCGTCAGCACAACATGATGATGAGAACAACAGGTAATGTTTTCAGTCGTGCCCAATTCCCATTTTCACAAGTGGCTGAGATTCCTAGGTGCCACTTAGTCATTGGATTCCAGTTCCTAAGTCACTTCGGCTCTTCTGAAAATCTTACTTGGGTGTGTTTTATCTCTGTCCATTGCTCCAGTTATGTTGTCATTCTACTAAGAGTTGTCTAGTGATTACAGCCCAGGAGTTGGTCAAGTGATTTATATAGCACTGAGCAAGCAATTTGACCTCTCTATGCTTCCCTTGTAAAACAGGCCCCATGTGGGTATTACACCTAACTAGTGGGTACTTGGAGGACAATGATAACCTCCATCAAAATCAACAGCTCTCACCACTGGAACAAATGACCTGTTACTTTTCAAAAGACACAGTTCTATTTGTAAACAAATGGACCCACATTTTAAACTTTCTCAAGCGCATCTCAGTGTGGACTATTCCTCTTCTCTGACAAACTGATTCAGCTGCATTACTAGCTGCCCAGAGAACTTAACAATACAGAGATCTTTCTGTGTAATAATGTTATCATTTCTCGGAATCTTTTTCTTACATAAAAAGTCTTTTCCTTATCTTTGGTTGAATAAAGAAAAGTGACATTATGAGAAGATGGCTTTGTGGTTAAGGCACTGGAATGGAATGCAGGAGATCTGTAAGTAACGACTATGGTGTTTTCACCTTGGGTTGGGGATGAAATATTTATATTGACTATGGATCCCATTTGATCATAGGTTTTCTCAATTTTTAGACTAGGGTTAAAAATTAAAACACACTCACCCAAGTGCATTTTTGTAGCAACATTTTCTTTACCTGTAATCACTCTCTCCCATGTCCCTGATATCTAGCACTATCAAAAACTATGTGTTCAGCAACTTCTAATTCTATCAACTCACCTCACCATTTGCCTGCAATGACAGTGGAGCAGAATTGCATTTAAATACAATAATGCCAGGTGGGAAAAATTGCTGTATTCTGGTTGGTAAAGAATAAGATTCAAAGGAGAAATGCTATTACTAATAAGAAAAAAATAAAATCAACATGCCATTTGGAGGTAAAAGATGTATTGTATTTCATACATATTTATACAACATAATGAAGCGTTTAGAAATAGCAGTACTGACAAAATTCTTACTCACTGGCAGGGTTTTGAGGGGATGCCACTTCAAATTCATCCGCCTTGTATACCAATCTCATTAGTATTCTCCACCCACATCAACCCAGCCATCATCAGTTTGGCATGCTAATTAGTATTGTCCCTCTCCTCCTTTTTCCCTCTTTTTTTTTTCTTCTTTCTTCCCATTTGCTTTCTAACACGGCCAAGCACTACTGTATGGTTTATATCTTCTTAGCCATTATGCTGACAACCCAGGGCAGCACCTGCCACTTTTGATAAAGTGTCAGATTATTTTTGGAAAGTCCACATATGCTTTTCTGGAGCTGCAATTTAGCACTATGATAATCTACTAACTTGTTTTCTGTGCTATGCCAGCTCTTTAGTTGGGTTGCTCTCTTTAAGGCATTAAATCCCCAGATTAAAATTGTGTCCCGCAAATCTTAGGCAACACTTCACTGCACAATGAGACGGGGATTTATTCTAGAATTGACTGTTTATGAACTGTAGGATGAAACAGTGCTTCAGATTACATCTCTGTTGTGTGCAGGCGTGCATACAGTGTATAAAATAGAAACCTGTTTTACAGCACATGCATGGTTTTTTATATTTATATTTAAAAATGGTAAAAATAAAACACCTATATAATGTGCTCTAGGCAATTCATTAAACCATACAGCAACATAATTAACTGACAATCTTACGACATAGTAATGACCATCAAACAAAGCTTTTATGTGAATACCTCCTAAACTAACATAGCTACAATATTTTTTAAAAAAACAACCATCTGTGACTAGACAATGGGTATCTATAGATGGGAAGGTACATACATTTTGTATTGTATAAAGAGAGATGTACTCCCAGCAGGCATGTTATTAGGCTTAGCAGAATTCAGTTTTTATGTTTTCAAAATTTTGATGCATAATACTGATTTTTTTTCAGATTTTTATTGATTTCATTTTTTACAGTTGTTGGAGAGTTCAGGATCAGTCACAAACAAGCTCAGACAATAATTATGTAATGACAGTAGACACTGAGATTCAAAATTTAAAGCTGTATGATGGTTTGTCATACCTGTCATACACTGTCAGCTTCACATTTCAAAAATACATAAATCCCTAAGACGAAATCTAATGAGTTTTAAAGCAGCAATTTTTCTTAAATTGACAATCTGTAAATCTTTATCATCATCGATGGAAATGTTTTTTCATTGGTTTGTGTGTGCACGGAGAAACTAACGTTTACCAACATTTACCAATAAAATCTACTCCTTCCTACCCTACATATTATATACTATGTTTTATAGGTGTATTGATCCTGATTTTTCCCAGTTTTTATGCTGTAGGACTTTAAAAAACAAAACAAAATGAAAAAAACCACACACTTTTGAAATATTCGGGGTTTGGGGGATGTGAGGAGCTGGGCAGTAGATTTTAAAGAACCTTCATTCTGATTATTCCAAGAGTTTAGTAAAGTAATGCCAGCTGGTTTCAAAATACATGTGCACCAAGCGCTTGATCCTACAAGCACTCTGGCCCTGATACTGCAAAGCTCTTTAGCACTTGAATGGTCCCATGTCCTTAGAGATCAGCATATTCTAAAATGCTTTACAGATTGGGGCCAGAGTGCTCAGCTTTTCAAGACTGAGCCCCAGATTTCAAAATAAGGGGCCAACTTTGTCCTCTTCTAAATCATTGATAGCAAGATCTAGCCCCATGTCTGCAGAGAAGACGGTTTTGAAGGGATTCCACTAGCTGAAGTTGAGGACACAACTGGACTTCAAGTTTTTGCTTAACTGAAGATTTCTGTGTACGATACCCTAACAAGCCAATGGTGGTTGACCAAACTCTCCACCGTCTTAGTAGGTCTTTGTTCTGTTGGGAAAGAGTTAAGTGGATTCTGCTACTCATTACCCCATGTGGCTATAATAAAGGTGGCAGTGACTCTTTAGGAAGAGGGGATCTAGGGTATGAACTGAGCAGCACTTTTCAATTCTGGAACAGCCATATTTAAGATTCTTATATTCGTTTGTCAACAAAGACCTGAGTCTGGACTTAGCATAGTCGATTGTGTTAGTAGAGCAGATTCATTAAGACAGTACAATAGAGATCAGAACGCTGAACCCCAGTAAATTCACAGAGGTTGGGATTTGAAGGGTTTGGATGGTTCCTACTTTATCAAATTGTATGATGGTTTTTCATCTCTTGTAAATTTCTGCCTACTCATCCAGTGCAACAGAACATGCAAATATCTTGAATAGCTTTGTTTTTTTAATAGCATTAGGCATAAGCTTTCACTTCGTTTATTTCGTGGAGGGAGGAGAAATGACTGACCTAAATAGAAATACTAACTTTGATCTTCCAGAGATTGAGCTGTTAGCAAAAATTAACAAAACAAAAATTAACAAGTGTGGTATCCCTCCAGAAATTAAAATATATCTTTGAATCAAAGAATCTCAGTGCAGAAGAAAATACAAAGCTAATTTCCTACAAGGTTGTGCTTTTACAAAAAGAGGTTAACAATTTTAAAATTAAATAGGTAGGAGTTCAATGTTCCACTCTGTACTCTACTGTGATATTGTCTCATTAAAGAGGGCTTGGTGTGGTCATTATTTGGCTGGTGACATCACCAAGGACTACTTGCTTGTGACAGAAAGTATTGTGGGAGATTCAATAGGTGACATTCTTCCTTTCAAGCTAGTACTCAAGATGATGGATGGTCTTGTGGCTAAAGCACAACTCAGGAGATCCGAATTCAGTTCCAAGCTTTCTGATAGGCTATCTGCATGATTTGGGGCAAGATTTTGGGGAAAATATAGGGGCCTAAATTTAAAACCCCTAATTCATATTTAGATTCCTAAATCCATGGCCTAATTTTCAAAAGTGCTGAGTACCCAACAGCTCCACTGAAATAGTGAATGCTCAGCATTTTTGAAAATCAGGCCACTTATTATGAGCTTAAATATTAATTTAGGAGCCCGAACTTATGCTGCTATTTTTCCCCTAAAAATGTTGGTCTTACTCTCTCTCTGCCTCATTTCTCTATCTTCAAATGGGGTAGTATCGTGTCCTTTCTCCCTCCCTTTGTCATGTCTATTTAAATTGTAAGGTCTTTGGGTAAGGACTGTCAGCTACGACTTATGTGCAGCACCTAGTACAATTGGCCTCAGTTTCAACCGGGGACTTTAGGAGGTATTGTAATACAATTAATAATAATTAACCTGATTGTAGTTGTAAAATGGTTGTAATACCTTGGTGGCAGAAGACTTAGATATTTGAAGTTAGTTTAATGCATTGAGGTCCTTGGATGAAGGGCATGATAGATACAGAGTATCATTTTTATGATTATTATTACTTATTATTACTTATTTAGCCAACAGGTAGATGATGATAATTTCAGATTGTGGTTCCAATTTTCATGATTTATATATAAAATGGAATTCCCTAAAAAATAAGTTGACCTCAATTTCCATTTATTGACAGCATGTCTGGCTGACTTACCCTGTTTAAGCATTCTGGTGTGAAACAGGACATTAAAGAAGCAATCAATTTGATTCCTTCTGTACACTGTACCTAGATTGCAAGAAAATAGCAAAGGTATTTTACAGCGTATCAAGATGTGACTAATCAACAGGCAATTCCTCATATACTCTTGCAATGTGTTCCTTCCTTCTGTTGTTTTCATGACTGTGCACACACTGCATTAAAATAAACTTTAGTTTCCCTTGTGTTTGGCTTAATAACTTTAATCTAAAACTCCAGAAACTAAACTAGGCAGCAATATTAGGCCCTGATCCTGTGAACCATTAATTGTTAGATTTGTACATATTAAAATAAGAACAATTCAATGCTGTAGGTGCCCTTACCAATCTTTTAAGTAGTATGCAACAAAATTAAAACACCTGTCAACTAATCGCCAATCAAATCCAATAACCAAACAACAACATCAGCATAAGAGAAATGAGACAGTCCCCCATGTGTACATACACACACAATCCCACGCCACTGCCACAAGTCCACCCAACACCCATTGTCTCACAGGCAAGGGAGAAAAGATACAGCACACCCTAAATGCTAATAAAGTCAGGCTGTTGGTGGACCTGGGCTGGAAACGAATTCCAAAAATCCAGCATGTGCATATGATTTGACAGAAGCTATTTCAGGTGCATAAAGTTAAACGTGCGTAAAGGCAGTGTTGTCAACTTCCTTGATTTTATGACAAGTCTTGTGATATCTAGGGTGGAGTCTTGGTGGATATTTTGCCATTGACTTCAGTGTAGCTAGGTTTTCACCAGTGATTTTTTTTCTTAAAAACCCATTGCTGGATTCAGGTGGTTGTATGAGAACATCAGCTTTCCTTTTTTTTAGGAAGTTTTTAGTCCTCCAGGTTTCACAGAAAAGCTAAAAAACTTGAATCTTAAAGAGAGAGAGAGGGTCTGAACCTGTTTTTTACAAGTGTTTAGGATCCAGGACCATTTTGGATTAGTCTAAACACTAAACTGCAGTTATGGAGCTTGTATCTCTCCACCAATTTAAATCTAGAAATGTATTTGGACTCAGTGAAGTTTCAAAATCTGAGGTCATATGATGATAGAATTAGGTCCCTGGTTTCCCACTATACTACATGGGAGGAGAAATGAAGATTTGGTTTAGTGGTAAATGGATTTGTTGTTTGATACCATTGAGGAGAATGGGCTCTAGAAACTGCGGGCATTGCAACTTGTGGCTGAGTCCCACCAGAATCTTGTTAAGAGCTTTTGTCAGGTGTACATTTTCAGCAAATCAGAAGCAAAGCTCCCCATGGCTTTCAGATCAAAGTCTGAATCCGGTTCCTGTTTTAGCACTGCCAGATTTTATAACTGAATAAATGATTTCATTTTGCCTCAGTCGAACAGCACAGCTAGCCTCACAGTGTGAAAATAATTGAACTGCGATTAAATCAATAGCATGCTCACATGAGTAATTTAATTTGTGTTCTCAATCTACTTTTGTTTTAAAAAGATGAAAGTTGAACAACTGAAGATATTATTTACATATTAGGCTAAAACTGCAATCTCTGAAACATACAGTTTGTCTTTGTTGTTTTAGTGACTTGGGGAAATACATTAATAGTTAAGTCTGTTCTTTTTAAATACTTTCTCAAAATCTTTAAGTTTTTCTTGTCCCATAGGGTGAATTAGAACCAATAGACACCTATAGAAATTACGCTAAACAGCTATAGAATTTAATAGGTCTCCTTTCCAAAATTTTTTTTAAATAATCCTGAAGACTCTTTTAATGATCCTGAAGAAATGAGTAGCAGGGATATTATTAAACTCTGTAGGATGATCCAAAAATATTATAAGAAAATGATGCGCGTTTCATCAATCCCTATGGAAAAAGAAGAAGTGTAAGGCTATAATGTTAGGCAGCTTCTACCTGCCATTGTAGTTTGACAATGACTGCACCTAGCTGGTCCTCATGCTGCCATTATGTGGCATGTAAATTTATCTAGAATAGCATGTCCACTCAGAAGATAACACACGTCTGCATTGTGTTTGAGAACTACAAGCATTAACTTGTCTTGCCCATTGTAGGTATAACCGTACAGCATAGATTTGTGTTCAGAGAGAATGTAGTATGAATTACTCTGCATCTGCTCATGATGCTAATCCTATTAACAGCCCCAGGATTAGCTCATAAACAAAAGGGCCAGGAAGGTCTGTTCTACAGATTATTACTAAAATCGAATGGGGGCTTAAAAACAGTGCACCATTCCCCCCCCTTTAATACTTAACGCCGTTCCCAAAATAACATGCTGATGCTGATAGCTGTTCATCTGAGAATCTGCTACTTCTAAACTAGAATCACGCTGTTATTGGTTGCTGATTCTAAATACAGAGTTACAGAGTTTAAGGACAGAAGGAACCACCAGATCATCTAAGATGACCTCCTGTATATAACAGGCCATCACCATCAGCCAGCACATGCATACTAAACCCAACAACCAACATTACATCCAAATATCACAGCCCATGGGAGACTAGACTATTATGTGCCAGAGGCAGAGAACAGGAGGGATGGAGGTGCACCAGTACCCAAAGCCCCTGCAATGGCAGGAAAATGATGAAATGAGAGACACCTAGATAATCCTGGCACATGAGCGACACCCATGTGCTGCAGAGGAAGGCAAAATAAAACCCCCAAAAAATCCCAAACCCCCAACCAGCAGCACTATCAATCTGACTTGGGGAAAAATTCCTTCCCCAATCAGTTAGACCCTGACTATGTGAGAGAGAACCAAATTGTATATATGTTTAGTTGGTCTTCAAGTGATTGCACATGTTCACTTCATGGTGGGTGTATGTGCACCTTGTGCACAGCTGTCAAAGATTTTTCTCTTGGCAGTAAAGGCATGGGGGCTGTGTGAGCGCCCTCTGGTGCCTCACGCCACTGCACACAGGTAAAACGGGCAGCACTGCCCCGACCCCACTCCGTTTGTTCCTATGACCACAGACGGTTGCTGGAGCTGTAATTCTTGTATTTGCAAGTCTTTCCCCTGGTAGTGTCTATAGAGTTAGTTTTTAGTTTAGTGTATTTAGACATAGGTAGGTAGAGTAAATGTAAAGTAGATTTTTTCTGGAGCAGGGTCACTGGTTCCCTTGTGGGTACAAGGCTCGGTACCAGATGAATGCCTTGTTCTCCTGGCTTCAAGGGCTATTGCTCATGTAAGAAGTCTAGGTCAATGAGCAACCCACACTGCAGCTGCCTTAAGTGTCTGGGAGAGGTGCATGTGAGTGCCAAATGTCACTTTTGTAGAGGGTTCAAACCCTGATCAAAAAAAGGACAGGGCACCCAGACTCAGCTCCCTGCTTAGGGAGTCTGCTCTTTGCCCGCCGTCAGAACCTTCCCCCTCAGAATGATTACTGAGCACATCTGAATCAGTTACGAGTGATGTCCTTAATCTGATTAAGTCAAGAGGCAGATCTTCAGTACCTAAGAAGAGAAAAGTAAGTCTCCCAAAGACTCAGCACTGGGGCCTTCAAAATCTCCTGTGAAGACACCAAGCAGAGGCAAGGACCAGAAGGTGCACTAAAAGAAGATGCACCCCAGACACAGTCATTTTCCTGAAAATATCTTGGTTTAAAACGGATCGGGATCAGCATGTTTTGACTGGCATACTTCATTAGGTTTAGAGGCTTATACATGTTATGGATCTAAAGTGCCATAGTTAATTCCGAAATATAGTACATAAATCATGTTTCATGACTAATTAAAGACCGTATTTAAATGGTGGCCAAAATAACTGAATTTAAAGGAACATTTCCTGGTATGTACTTCTGTGACATGCATTTTTAGCACTACATCTGACCTGTGCAAACAGCAGCCCTCCCACACTGTCAACATTGCCAAAGCACATTCTGACTGAGGGATTCAGTAATGTGGACATCACATTGTTTTTGAGGAATTTTTTGCAATGACAAATCTCTGAAAGGCTAGAAGAATTCTTCAAACAGCTGAGGTGCAACGTTATTCTTTTATTGTTCTGGTAGGATGTAAAAATATCCTTCTTCCAATGAAACTCTGAGCCTAATGTGAGAGAGAGCGCCCTCAGTGGATGCCAGCCCAAGGAATCTTTACTGACTCTGTGGCCATTTCTAGCCAAAGGGTATGACCCCTTTGGTAGCTGCCAATAGGGCATTTCTTTTCCCAGTCTGACTCTTGCATGCATTAAAATTGATATAAGAATCAGCTGCGTTCCGGGAATAACGTTGGAGATGTACTTAATCTTCCAGTGTTCTAACAAGAGGGTTCTATTTCAATCTCTGCTACTGGCTCACTATGTGAACTTTGGTGTGGGGTTTAACTTCTTTGTGCCTCAATTTACCCAATTAATAAATAGGGATGATGATACTGAGCTACCTTTGGAGTGACCTCAAGCTCAGGGTTGTGCTATAAAGTGCTAAATATTACTGTTGTTATGAATTTGGGGTTAGGTGCAAGCAAAAATGAATGAAAACTGCATTTCCTTTAGTCTATTTACTCTGAGTTATAATATTTGTTCTTCTTGTTCCTGAATGTGGGTTGGATTTGGCAATGGGGCAGGGAAGGGAGGTAATGGATTGCAGAGGCTGGGTACTGGAGTTAAAGGGAACGAAGACATTCAAACTACATAAGTTCAGGTATAAATGGGTGGTGTGGAAACCTTTAGCAGTCTCATATGGATTATACATGATCCACTTTGCATCCAAAGGAGCTGCTTAATACAAACTGAAGCTTAAAAATATGATGACCTTTACTTTGAAAAAGGGATGTGGAAAGAGAAAATACTTGCTCAAGGAAATCTAATGCAGAGTCACTTGACCTTCTTTTCAGCCTTTGGATTCTCAGTGGATCTGACTTGGCCAGACAGGCCTGGAAAAAAACTGAATTTCAGAGCAGATGGAATTATGAAACAAGCTCAGTAGCAGATGGTGGTTACAGACATTTATTGGCATGCCATGGATTGTAGAAGGTTTGGGGTTTGGGTTTTTTTTAACACCAGTACTAGTGGTACATGGACATTCTTTTTTTTACAATGATCAATTCTGAAAGACCTGAGCTAAAAACTGAAGTTGACCCAGTCATTTTTGAGTTCAGCTTCATTTAGTGCCCGATGCAATGCCCACTCCAGGCAATTTTTTCCATTGACTTCAGGAGGCTTTTGATCAAGTCCCAAATCATGAAATTTTTCCACAAGCAGATTCACCTCAATATGTGGGATTTATGTGCTTAGGTAGCCACTGTTGTTTGTGCTACCAAAATAAGCTCCATGGCCTTCTGCATCTGCTGAAGAAGTTGCAGGCATAACTGGACGGAAAATTTTCATGAAAATAAACCTGAACAAATAATTGAAATATATTTTGTGCTTTCTGACACACGTCAGTATATGAAGCTGTGCCAGGATGGTACTTGAATAGGCCCCGATCCAGCAACACAGTGATGCATGTGTTAAACTTTAAGTACATAAAGATTCTCAGAAAAGTGAATGGAGTCTATTCACTTACAGTTAAGCACCTGCTTAATTGCTTGGCTGCATCTGGTCACACAGTAACCATCAAGAAAAGAAATCAACATCCAGGAGAATAATGTTTGCTATTAAGAACCTGCGATGTAATTAGCAAAGTGGAGTGCCATTCCTGTCCAGATTTCCAGACTCTGCTGGAACCTTTCTTGTTTCCATTGGGCTGACTCCTCACAATGTGTGCTATGGACTGAAAGCCACATTTTTCCCTACTTGCTTATCTGGGATTTGACTCAGGAGAGGGGAACTGATATTTCCATTGAACCAGTTCATCCATTCAGATAGCCCTATTGGGAAAATCTCTTCCCAGTGTGGGACAGGTGCAACCCAGGATCTAGGCTATGCTTGCTGGTATGCATCTTGCCAGAGGCCCTTGGTATAAAGTCCTCCAGGAAGGTCATAGCAGCAACCTCTCTACCACTGGAGAGCCATAGTAGCCTAAATAGTGAGCAGCATGTGGGATGTGGTCACAGTGGCTGGACCCACACTGCTTCAGTACATTTGCCTCAGCAATTTCCACCATGAAGACCTTCTATGGAGCTTTGACTGCAACTTAAAGCAGCTGCCCCAGTAGAAAAGCCTGAAAGAAAATAGTGAAGGAAAAATGACATGTCCTTTCTGCAAAGTCCCCACTCAGATCTGTGGCAAAGTAAGGTGTGATGTGTACTTCCCTGACTCAGCCTAGATGGATCTGTCCCAGCAATATAAATCAGTCCTTGCTTAAATCCCTGTTTTGACTAATCATTCTTCACCGAGCTGCTTCTGGCTCCTCTCTTCCACATCTTGTGATTTTCATCAGCAGTAAGGAAGGGATGTTTCTTGCAGGAGGGGAAGGAAGATAAATTTAAAATGAAGAGCCAGTGTAGTTGGTTATAATAGGGCAAGTTAGTGCTTTGGATTTCTCTCCCTTTAGAAATGCAGATGGTTTTGAAATATAAACAAGGATACGTCTGCTTGAGACAAAACTGAATAAAAAACCACCAATCTAAAGACATCCAGACCCTGGTGAAGTGCAAGTTGGTCCCTGTCTCAACAAGTCAATATCTCGAGGGTGAAATCTTGATAGCATTGAAACCAGTGGCAAAACCTCCATTGGCTTCAGGGGGTCAGATTTTCACCCATACATCTTAACACTTCTGAGCTTTGAGGAAGGTTCCAAACTATGTAATTACATTCTAGTTCCTTAAATTCCCCCTGTAGTTTCAGCCTAGTGAAAAGTACTTGCACTTCCAGACCTGAACTGTTGTGTACTCTTGCTGTGTGCTGTTAAATTAAATCACCACCATGCTGCACCCCAGAGATGGCTGCATTACAGAACTTTGTGACTCACAACTTTGTGTCACGGACTGTGCAACTGAACATTGTGTTTCAGCCATTTTCAGTAATAGAAGGCAGTGGGCCTGATTCTGTGGTTGATGAGAGTTTTTCTTTAGGAAGAACAGTTAGATCAGGTCCCAGTGTTTCATAAGCCTCTGGATGGAATGAAAAAACAAACAGACACAAACCCTCAACATGCTTCTATCAAGAATCTGAAGCATATTTAGAAAACTGGTGTGGTGTTTTCTTTGTAGTGTCATGATACCATCTTCCTTAAGTCACAGTGATGAGAGCTTTAACTCCATCAGTGTCTAATTAAATTGGAATGAAATGGAGGGTTACAAGGTTTTGATCCTAGAGGGTTATCATTCTAGGAACAAATGACCTTAGAGGATTTAGATTCCTGAACAGTTCATTCTTTTATTTGAAGTAATCTCCCCAGATTGAAAAATCCAAACAGATTTAGATAGGAGCTTTTCAGCTTGAAGGTATATATTACTGAACACGTTTCAGAGAGAATCTGATGGAAGTTTAGCATGTGTCAATGAGATGTGGGGGTTTTTTTTGTTTTGTTTTTTTTTAAAGGGGAAGGTGTGAGTTTGTGACTAAAATTACATGGAAAGAAAAAAGAAACAAGCAGTGTATTTAGACTGGTGTTATGTGTAACACAGAATTTAAATTAAGGCTATTCAGTGCTATTGAAAGCCAAATGGACTTAGCTGGCTTGGTTCTGATCTCGTTTACATCATTTATAAATCTGGAGTCACTCAGCTGAAGTCAATGAAGTTATATGATATAAAATTGGTGCGAGACCAGAATCAGGCCTAGGAAGGCAGTGTTACCTAAAGATTAAAGCACTGAGTTGGGACTCTGGAGACTTGGATTCTATTCCTGGCTCTTCCAATGGCCTGCTGGCTGATATTGGGCAAGTCATGTCACCCCTCTGTGCCTCAGTTTCCCCAGATGTAAAATGAGGATAATGCCTTTGTAATGTTCATTGAGATCTACCTATGGAAAGTACTTGGTTCTTTTTCATCTATTGTTTCATGAGCCATCGGCCTTGGGTCAGGCCCTAGATCATTATTCCAAACAACCTCTATATGAGATAGCAGCATAACTACCGAGAGCGGGGAAACCTCGGGTGGTCTGATTTAGCAGTATCTGGCTGTATTTTGTCCCCTTGAGTGGCTGATCTGTATAGACAATAAAAGCCAACTATTGCTACCAATGAACAGGTGATAAAGCCCTGTGATTTCTGGAGGGAGGACAAGGGCTGATACTGTGCTTAGAGAAGTCTATAGAAGCTTTGCCAATGGGAGTAGGAGCAGGGTCTTTGTGCTAATGGTAACAGGTTCAATCCCCACTGATAGCGTTAACAACTTTCATGAGTTTATTGCAAGTCTCATGATATTGGTGACTTTCTTAAAGCTCCGTCTACTAGATTTATGTGAGAATCCTATGTTTTATTTTTATTTTAAGTGGGTTACTAGCCTTTATGGTGGCAGAGAAAAATCTTTGAAAATGTGATCCAAATGACTCACTGAGGATCAAAAACCAGAAGGCAAATAAAGACGCACCCAACACCGATTTTACAAAAAAGAAAAAGAAAAGAAAGAAAGAAAAAGAACTAATCTTTGTTTAAACTCTTGGAGTTAGCAGTACATCTTATGAGCCATCATGTGGAGTGGGTCGGGTTGTGATATGAATGTTTCAGAGCTGGGCATGTTTTATCCAAATCCCCTAAATTTCAAGTACAGTAAGTGATTTTAGATAAATGAACTTAATTCTGCTCTGTCTTTTAATTATAACTACAGTAGTAAAGACTGAGTCCTCCAAGGTATTTTCTTACTTATTTCATCATTCACTAATAGCTTTTTTGCTATAGTTCCAGGTTAACTTTTTCCTCTTCAGGATTCCAGCTTCACCTCTTACATTGTCAGTGTCATATCTAGTGAAAACTGCAGGTTTCCCCCCTCTTCCTCCTGCATCACTACACACTGCAAGCATAGTGCCTTGTGCAGTCTAAGCTAATATAACAAGAGCATATTAACTCCACTATGGCTGCTGCAGATATGAAACTTTCATCTGTCTAGTGAAGCAGCTCTGAGCCTTACAACTACAGGCTTAGAAGCTATAAACAGGCCAGAAGATACCTGGGGTGAGGATGAGAGAAGGCGTGCTAGGCAAGTGGGTAAAAATGACTGGAATTTGGATGATTAAAATGTCCTGAATTAATATTGTACTACTAGAATCCACCCTATTATGTTACCTATTGCATTTTTAATGGCAAGGACATTTTTCCTTGTTTGTCTGTAATGTAGAAATCGTTGGGACGGAGTAACCATTGTCCTCTTATAGTGGATTAGGAAGAACAATAAACCTGCATATGGAATACATGTTCATAAGCCTGTTTTTTAAAACTTTATTAGCTTTATACTGTGTTAGAAGACATGTCTTAGAAAATCAGACTACAGGTTTCCCATGTGTAATGGTATGATCAAGAATTGTCTAGAAGTGAGAGCAGGAAAGTGTGTGCAGAACTGGCTTTCTTGTCCAGAAAAAAATTTTAAGAGCTGAGAATTTTTTCCATCCTCAATCAGGACACAAAGTTGAAATCATGAGAATTTTTGCAAACCAAGAAACTGAAAACTGTTTTGATTCGGGTAAATCAAAATCTTTCATTCTGATTTTGGCTTTTTCTTTTTTAACCTTTTTGGTCGTCTTAGCTTAAATTTCTAAATAAAAAGGTGTTTCAATTGAGAAAATACTTTGTTTGTTTGTTTGTTTTGTATTTGTTTAGAAAATTTCTAAATTAAATATTTTAACAATTCCAAAACTTTTGTTTCTTCAAATTTTTATTTTAGGTGGGAAAGTTGTTGAAACACACCATGTTTCACAAATACTTTTAATTTAAATTAATGGGAATATTTTTTGTATTGGTGTGTGGAGCACAGTTGTCAACTGTCCGTAACCCTGTAAATAAATGAAAATGTCTGTGACATTGAGTAGAAATAAAACATATTGTATTTTCACATTGTCGTCATTCAGAATCACTTTCTGTACCATAAAACTACACTGACCATGACTTTATCAATTTCCTGTTTTCTGTCGTTGCACACGACCAACGAACCCAACTGATCTACTAACTACAGCTAAATCAATTGCATAATTCCACATTCCTGTGTACAGAACATTGCAAGTTAGCACACATTTTTGTGACATTATTGTATTGTTTATGGTATTTGTAGTGATGTCAGTAAAAAAGTTTACTGTGCAAGTAAAAAAAAAAAAAAGTCAGCCTCAGATCTTCATGTCAGTAAAAACTAAAATGCAAGTTTGGCAACACGGTCAACACAGTGTGGGTGTGTTACTGAGGAGAACCGGATCCGATCCATACAGATCTAATCTTCATTTATCAGCTTTTAAAGCGTACTAAAGTCCATCTCTCTTCAGCAAAGCACTCAAACCTGCATGCTTAAATCCGAATGGCTTTTTGGGGATTTGAGCGTCTGTTTAAAGTTAAGCATGTTCTTAATGCTTTGCTGAGTCAGGCCTAAATGAAAGCAATATGCAAAACCTCACACATTGCCAAATCTCTGCCCCTTTATTAGGGATGAGAAACATCTGAGACAGAGGAAGGGGTAAATTATGTAGTGCAGTGGGAGATTTCTCAGACGTGCTCATGCAGAGTGTCACTTCTGACAAACAACATTTGGTACTAGTGAGAACAGGAAGAAGCTGAACTTCGGTTTCCCCTTGTCAAGACTTTTTTGAAAGGAAAAGCACATCAATATACATGTGTATTTGTAAACAGTTGAGCTGGGTGTGAACCAGATCTTGAATTTTGTCAAAGCTCACAGACTGGCAGAGTTAGAATCCACATCTCAACCAACCAGGTCCACCTCTAGGATATGTAAGGATGATAAAACTTTTGGATGAGGGTTTACCAGTTGCATTAATGTAATAAGATTAGTTTATGGTAGAAAAGCAGAAGGCATGAAAGTAATAGCCTCAGAGATTATGAGGATCAATCTAAAATCATTTGCATTCCAAATCTTAACAAAACCAAATATAGAAATCCTCTGCACAATGGAATTACTTTTTTTCTGCCTGGGTCTACTGTGTATGTAATTATATAGTATGTTATAGGGTTGATAATGACATACTATATATTAAATGATGTATGAATTAGCACCTAGATAATCCAGTGATAGATATTTTTTAAATACCATTGATGGATGATGAAAATAATATAGGGGTGTGATGAGGTGTTAACCATAGGTTATTAGAAGCCTGAACCCAATTAAGTCACTGAGACACGTGTCAGGTATAATTGGTGATCAAGCGCAGCTGGGGAGGAGCTGGATCTTCATAAAGAACAGAGCACAGGGCAGCAGGAGGGTTGCCTGAGAAGACAAGGGAGGAGACTGGCTGAGAGGGAACTAGGTGCTTCTTCTCTTGAGCTAAAGTCGGAGAGGCTAGAAGCAGAGGGTCTGGAGCCAAGAGGAAGCCTGGGATGTGAAGGGCAATGAAACCTGGGGCCAGAGGCAAGTTATCATGAGCCAGTAGAAAGCTGGTGGCAGTGAATTACAAGTGGCAGTGATGGTAAAGCTGAAGGTGCATTTGAATGGGAGTTGCAGGGAGAGAAAGAAGAGCTCTGCAGACACTTTCTGGGCAGTAGAAAATAAAGATACCTGGAGAATACAGGATTGGAGTAGGCTCCTGAGGCTGACCCTGACACAAGGAAAGGAACCAGATCTCTGAGGAGAAGTGCTGGGAATTGTTCATTACAAAGAGCCTGGGAAGTGTCTGGGGAAAAGCCCAAAAGAATGCTTAATGGTAGAAAGGAGTCCAGGGGAGGCCGTAGCCAGGTGACTAATGGAACATAGCTGGGCTGCTTGTTCTAGGGTCCCACAACCAGAACCCAGTGTAAAGAGTGGGCTTCCCCTACCAGCCACTGGGAAGGTGTCATGAAGACCCCTGCTGTAAAGGGAAAAGGATGGTTCAAAGCCCAGGGAGAGAGAGATAAGGACCCACTAGGCCCAGGGTCAGGTCTTGGAATTATTTGTTGGACTTGTTTTTTGTTGGGCTTTGTTACCTCAAAAGAAGTGGGACTAAATGTAACCTGGCCAGAAGGGTGAGTCACAAGAAAAGTCAGGAGGACTAGTAGTGTCTGCTGGCAGGTGGTGCTGGAGAGAAGAGCCTGCTACACCATGCACTGCCATGAGGAGGTGCTCCAGCAGTGAGTCCACCCTTCTACAAAGGAATATTTTAGTCTCATTCTACGGAATAGTACTCGGGAGAGTTTGCTGAATATCTGGGAAGGTTATAAATAGTCGGTTTTCTTTCCCATCCTTTATGTGCCGGGAGGTGGATTTTTTTGGTGTACAGGACATGTAAAATGTTTATCCCAAGTATAACCAGAAATGACATCTAGAAATGAAAAGTGTGTCTGTGTTAAGTTTCCTGGTCTATTTCATTAGGCGTGTGTGTGTGTCTCACACCCATTCCTACCTAATGAATTGAAACAGATATGTTGGGATGATATCCAATTACAGACACAGAGTGCAGAGGGGAAGCCCCGGATCTGACTGTACACAGGGAACAATAGGAGAGCTTGCCCTTCTGGTGTTACTCTGGACTTGCTACTCTTTATTCAGGCAAAATTGCCAGGTTGGGGTCAATGTGAACTTTGCTGGAATAAGGAATACAGTATCATGCACACAATGGCTGGTGATGGATGGGTCAACTCTTCTTAGCTCTTTCAGTCCATTCCACTGCTGATGATACCTGGCTGCTGTAGAGTACTCTTACTTATAGCTTCCAAAGCACTTCATGTCGGAGGGAGGTGTCATGGTCCTTATTTTTCAGATGGGGAAACTGAGGCAGAAAGCTGCCCAGTGTCTACCCCCTGACGTTTAGCAGTAGAGCTGGCAATAGAACCCATGACTCTCTGCATTAAACCCTATGTGGTGTCTGTGGCAGAGAAGAGTTATTGGATATTATGCCATGTAATAGAATGCCATATCCTCAATATATTTACTCATGCTTCTGAGCTTCCTCACCACAGCTGGTGGTCTGTGTTTGCTGTATGAGTATAAATAGCTCCTTTCACACGATAGCAAATGGGGAGGGGGAAAGTGGGTCCCTAGAGCAGGTTATACTGTAGTACGTAGTACAAGACAGACCAAAGTAGTTCCTGAGGAGCCATTTGTGTCTGTTGGTTAAATGATGATTATAAGGGCACGATTTAGTTATTTGTTTTTAACAAATATGTTTATACCTAATACACATCACAACCTTGGGGGGCTCTTCCAGTCTCCTATATAAATAAAATATGTTCACAGGGGGTGTTATGATTTTTGTGTTTTTAATGTATGTATAGCTAATAGATCAAAACAGCCCTTTTGGAGTTATTGGATAAATATGTATTTATAAATGTTTCTTTAAAAAAAAAAAAAAGAAAGAAAGCATTATTTACCCAATAGACTGTCATAGCGCCTTTATGGTTTCTCATATGATTCTGTGTTTAGCTCCCTCATAAACATCTTTTCTCATGGTCACTGAGCACACACTGTTCAGTAGAGATGTGCAAAACAGTTCTAATAAAAGTAGACAAAACTTTTGCCCCAAATTCAAAGTGGTGGTGGTTATTACACGAGCACCCAAAAGATCACGGCTGCATTGTGCTAGACACTGTGCGAGCACATAGGCCTCTGCATCAAAGAACTGACATCTTTTTATGTATGTACTTGTATCTTCTGCAGATCAACACAGAGGTGGGTCTTGTGACATACTCACCAGTGGGCTACACTATCATAACACATCTAAATAATAACCATAATGGTAAGAGGCAGTCCCTGTCTCTTAGATGAGAGAGAAAAAGAGTAGGCATCAGACAGCAGGTCAAGAGAGAGCTAGGAACAGAATTCAGGTCTCTTGGGTCCTCCAATACTTATGGGAGGAACATATCACTATACCATATTGTTGCTATATTGTTTTTTCCACCCCTTGATTCAAATTCATTCCTCTGCATTTTATGTGTATGTCTTTGATTTCTGTTTTCCCTAAGGTTGGCATTTCTAGGGCACAGTATGTTAACTTACAGTAAGCAAGAGTTAGATAAGCTACATCTGTCTGTAGCCACGGTAACATAAGCAGGGGAAAGTGATGGCATGGGTTAGCCACCTGTAGTACAAACCCTCTTGAACTTCGTGGGTACATAGTTGGGGAGGCTAGCCTGTGCCATCCCTTCCATACTATGGCTACGCTACTATTTTTAGCTAGATTATTTATATGATGATTTTACAAATTACCCATCACCCATCACAAATTACCCATGAGTTTGTCCCAGTTCCCTGACTTGTTCTGTTCTTTCCTGATCATTGTTTTGGGACTAGCATTCCAGGTACTGGCCTATGAATGGAATTCCTGGTCTATGAATGGAATTACCTCGCTTGTACAGAACAAACGTGTCTTGATTTTGGCCAGGTTTCCTATATGCATCTGTCAAATGCTTGCTTCAGCGAATGCAAGGAGTTATGGGATACATAGCTTGAGTGAACAAGATTGTGGTATAGGCCAGTTTAGTCTATCTCACTGTTACAATATTTGTGCTTAATGGTATTGGTGCTTAATGCATGTGCGTGTGTGTTTAATGGGAGTCGGGTATCTAATTCTCTTAGGTCTTTTTAGAAAACCCTGGAATAAATTATGTGTCTTTTGAGTGGGTGCATCAAATGAGCCTTGGGTGGGTGCCTGCCAGAAGTAAGGACCTGCAGCTAACCTGTTAAGTTAACACCCAGCCAACCTAAGAAGTGCAGCTGGGTCCAGTTGAGCTGTCTGATTAGCCAAACTGCCTCATTGGCTGAGGGGATCGACAGACCCGCTCTTAAGGCCAGCGTCTGCAACAGCACTTGTTCCCAACCTTGAGCCTGCATTGGATCCAGCCTTGCCTCACTCCAGGTAACCCAGTCCTGACGCTCAGCTCCAATTTCTGACCTCAGCTGGGACCCTTGCCTCTGACTCCAGCTCTGACCTCATTGCTGACTACTGACTCCTGCTCTAGCCATTAGGCCTGCCACTGGCTTTTGTCACTAGGCAAGACTGCCTCTGTCCTGGCCACTGACCCCACCAGAGAACACCGGTAACGTCCTTCTCTGCATAGCCCTCTCCTCCGAGGGGAAGGCTTTGGAACTTTGTTGCTCCGTAATTTAAATGCATGTCTTGTCATCAGAGGTCGCCAAGAAAAGCAGCACTGCGGGGAATAGGTGAAACAAGCTCAGCACTACTGTGTCTCATTCAAAGGACAAAGACCAGCCGCCACAGGTTAGCATGAAGCCTGTCTACTTCAGCATGCTTGTTAAAGGACAAGAATATCAAAGGCACAAGAAGGGAAGATCAGATGCTGCAAGTTTTGTGTGCAAGCAGTTGATGTGGACAACACCTTGTCAGCCAGCTTCCTGATCAATACCTCATCGTGTTTAATAATAGGGCACCCCAGTGAGGCTTCTTTTCTGGTTTTTTTTGAAGGGCATTAACCCAGTGTATCTTTTCCTTTGCTGAATCTTTCCTCCTTGGCTGGGATCCAGGGCTAAGTTGCAGCTGGCATACAGGAAATAAAACAAATACTCTCAAATAATCTCTCACTGCACTTCCCCACACTTCTTCTAAGAATGGCGTTGCAGGGGATGTTCACCAGAGAGGGTAGACTTAATATGCTGGCAAACAAAGAAGACGTGCTGCTTCCCTCAGCACAAGGCCACTGCCAGAGTCCAGGTCCTCCTCCACAGGTGTCACACAGAGATTCTTCAAGAGGAGACAGAAGCCAACAAAGTGAAAAAACGAAGTGGAGTCTTTAAACTGAAAGAAACCTTTTAAAAAAAGTTCTGTGACTGAAGACTTCAGTGATAAATATGTCCAGCTAAATGGGAAGGCTCCAGCAAAGTAGAGTTGCCTACTTCCATAAACTAATTAGAAAAAGGATACAGAAACATTTAGCGTGCAGTAGCAGGGTCCACACATACAGTTAGTGTGTCATATACTTGTGCGCTGTAGATTTTTACACCCGAGCTTGCCCTGCAATAACTATTCATCGAGACAGCCCTTTAGGTAAGTCACTTTGCCTTCCTAAACCCTGGTAAAACATCAACATGGGTAGAGCTGGTCAAAAAATTGTTGACAGAACAGTTTTGTGTCTGATGATGCAGTTTTATGAAAATGAAATGTTTCACGGGACGTGTCAATTTCAACCATTTTCAACAGGAAAATTTCTGAAACTTTGTTTCAGCCTTTTAACTTGGATGTCAAAATGTTTTGTTAAATTGCATTTACACTTTTATATTATTTTTGTTATATTTACATAACATTTAAGTGTGTGTGTGTGTGTGTGTGTGTGTGTGTGTGTGTACTTTGTTTTAAACAAAATGTTTCCAAACTGAAGATTTTGGAATTTTCATTCCCTGGAAAACTTCAACTTTTTATCACAATTCAGGATTTTTAAAATTTTTATTTTATTTCAAAATGTCAGAATTTCCCAAGCCATGGAAATTACATTTCTTGACCAGCTCTAGACAGTCACACCTCCTACCTTACAAAAGTGTGGTGAGGATGACTGCATTAAAAATTGTTAGATATCATGGGAATGAGGGCCTGGTAACTACCGAAGATAACAGATATACTGGGCTACAAAAATGGTTGCTTTCAGACACTTCATACATGACATACTTTTAAACGATCTGACATAGTATCCATGTATGTCAAACACTGGAGCACTTCACTCCCAAGCTATCTGCAGAGTAGCAATAGATATAAGCCAATTCTTTTTTTTTTTTTACGATAACTTTTCCTGGTCCAATAAAACAGAAAACAGGATAAAAATTGACTAAAGAAACAGTAATTGGCCTCTTGAGCATCAAGATTCCATCTGTTTTTTAGAGGACACTTACGTGTGATAAAAGCAACCTATTTCCGCAGCACAAAACACCCCCAAAATCTTATTCTCTATAACACCTAAAATGGATTAATTGTCAAAGTTATCTGTGTCACAATAACTTATTATTCTAGAAAGATGAAGCCACTACCCAGAGGTCATGCATGACTCAGTAATGAGAGCATCAAACATCACTATAAATAATTTAACCAGATACATTACTAGGCTCTTGATCCTTCATTTCTCATGGACACAGAAGGCCCTTGTTATGTACAATTTGTATTACTGGTGGGTGCTAACCACAGTAACTGCAGAGTGCCATGGGCTTTGATGTATAAAGGGATTGAAATGAATTAGGATAAATTAGTTGGTGTGAAGTGGGGAGATAACCAACCAAACTTCTACCCATTTTTAGAAGCAAGCTTCATACCAAACCTTTAAAGTTTCTTGTTAGGCCTGCTTTTGTTACCTTGTGGTTTTCAGACAGGATCAAAAATTGAAATTAAGTGCCTCTACACCAAGACTTGGAGCCAAATTCTTCTGTTACTCTGGTGCGAATGCTTACGGGTTTTTTTAAACAGAGAGTAGCCATACATTTATAATTGTCGTAAGGGGATGGGCCTGGGGGAATCTAAACAGAACATCAGTGAAATCTTCGGGAGAGTGTGTAGGGAGTCAGTCTTCTCTGTGTCAGCTGTGAGAAAAAAATGGCACTTGTCTCTGCCCATAGGAAGATCCTTTTATGTTCTGTCTATATCTACCTTTACATTTCTAAAGTGCATCATCATAGCTGCATATGTAACTCACTGGTGAATATATGGTACAGGTCCACTTCCATGCCCAATCTACAGAAGATATTATGGTTCTGTTCACGGAGACGGGTTCATTATCTCCAGCTGCAGCAGTTTGTACTTTGAGTTCTAAGGTCCCCAGTTCAGTCTCCAGTGTTTCAACAAAATATGGCAGTCATAGCACAGACATTAAAAGAATCATTGCTCTGAAGTTGTTACTTGGGCTTTATCCTACTGTAACTGAGACTGATTGGTCCTGTTGCTTGAACCTACTACAGTTCTTTCAGCATTCCTATCCTTTTCATTAGTGATATATTTCATATGATATATATAGGCTGTGAGTTGTTTTTTTTTTTATTCCATCCACAATGATACAGGTGACTCCCTCCATTTATAACGTATAAATTGGGAAATTGCAAACACCATCTAAGGGTATTAGCCAGTCTAGCCTTTATCAGAGATGGAAAAACTATTTTGTTAAAAGTCCAACAAATATCCTTTCACCGTCATTCAATGCTGTGTGTCCCTTAACAATAGTGATTGATTTTGTTTGGTCTTGCAAACACAAATTATCCCATAATCATCTTAGCCTGCCAGGCATGCTTACATTGACTTGTTTGTGTTTTAATGGGAGAAATGTAGTGATTGTCATGAAAAATGGAGAAGGTTAGAGACAAGCAAAAGGTTTCTTTTTTTCTTGGCTGAGGGAAATGCATCCACTTTAATTAATTTTCACCCTGATAGTGGGTTTAGTTCGATGCAAAAATTGACATGAATTCAACCATTAAATAAATTACAAATTTTGGTTTGATTTTTTTTTCTGATTTCCACTAAATAATTGCTTCAGGGTTCAGCAGCAACAATATCCTAGATTGTATGATTGTTTTCACAACAAACAAGAATACACAGCGAGACACTAAAACACCAATATTTTCTAACTACATATGATTCTACACAACCATTGGTTTGGTTATTTAGTATCCACTTCAGTCCTGGAGGATGAAATTGCATGGGCAATTATCCACCGTTTTTGAATTGCAGAATATTTCCTCTAGCAACCATATAAATAATAGGTATAAATAATGGGAGCAAACACTGTTGGTGCTCCAACTCTTATTCTGGTAATATGTCTTTGTAGACATTTTTTTTAATGCTTCCATCCCCTTTTTCTACCTTCAAACTCTTGTCGAGATCCATAATATCCTCTGTGTTTCATGAATATAAAGAGCAGCCTTTTTCAAGGTACTATACCGACTGAAAATATGTGTGTGTGACTTGAGGACCACCTGATGCCAAGTTGCAGAGGGCACAGATGTGCATAAAAATTAGAGGTATCCCTTAGGTCTGGTATTTACATTCTAGTTCACCAAAGAATGGAAAGTCGATGGTCTACTGAAAGCCTGTGTCACAATAATCTTTGTGAAATGCATGTATTTGTAACAATATGCATCCGCTTAAATATATGAAAATATGTAGTTTAAGACAGAGGTAGTGTACTTTGAGACAGATTCCACCAGATAGCCAATGGGAGACGCTTATTTTCCTAGCTGACCACTGTGTGTTGCATGTCTTACAATAGAAGTCCATTTGCACACTACTCTCAGTGCTAATGAGACTGTGGGGACTTCAGAAGGAAAATTAACAGGAAGAGATAAACTGCAGAGGGGGGAATCTTGTTTAGTGCTGTGTGTTAAACAAAGCTGTGTTCTCAGATGTATGAGCTAGCCATCTGGGGTACTGTTCCTGTGGAAACAGAGGATCTGGTAATTCTGAGTATGTCCAGTGGGTAAGGGACTGGACAGCATGCAGGGATGCTCAGAGTACTTGGGGGTTGGAGTGTGTCTGTGTCTAGCCTGCATGAGGGATATGCTTGTTTTGACTTGGAGAGTCAGAGAGTCGACCCCTTGAAGGTACAGTCAAGGTTTCCACATGCTAAGGGCCGGTGTTAGCAAGGTACCTCACAATCCTGGATACTCCACGGTATATACTCAGCATAGGAGTGTAATGATGACGACACTCCTGGATTGGTCATCTGAAAGGCATGACGCCACAGCATCTAAAAGCGGGAGGCTGGACTGCTTGCAGCTCCATAGCTTTGTGGGCAGTAGAAAAACCAAACCTCTTAAATGGACCAATGAAGGACAAAGACCCTTGTTACGTTAGCATGGATTTCAGGGGGATTGCTGGGTAGACAATGATATAGTTCCTTAGTCCCTAAGGGGAGTAATCCAAATATGCCCTATTAAGAGGGTTTAGGAGGTGCAGAGACTTTTCACCACGCCTCTGCACAAAGAACAAATTTCATCCAAGGTTCATTAATATAATGCCTTTCTCTGTACTGAGGTGGCCATGATTGTGATATTACATTTATAACCATTTTCCTTCATTCCAAAGGGTTGGGAAGCAAAACATGATTTTTTTAAGTGAAATCTAGTCCCTGATCTTTCCCTCTGTCATTGAAATCCACCCCTCTCCAGGGTGAAACCACAGCAAAGTCATGCAACAATGTATGGCATGAAGCACAGAATGATAGGCAGTTAAAGCTGTAGGAGCAATGTGCACAGAGCACTTGACTGGGAGTTAGGCGAAAGGAGTTTTGTTTGTGGTTCTGCCACTGACTTATTCTGTGACCTTGGGCAAATCACTTCACCCATTTGTCTCTGTTTCTCCTCTCACTCTTTGTCTATTTAAATTGTAAGGTATTTGGAGCAGGGATATGTATATCCAGTGCCTAGCATAATGGGGCTCTGGTCATAGCCCAGCCCTCCACTTGCTATTGTAATATAAATAATACATAATAATTATTTAGCTTGGCAAAAATGCCCTTATTTGGATATTGACAGTAACTATGACTATATTTGTATAAAGTGCCGTCAGGATATTTAATGATCACATGCAGTAAAGTCCTAGGATGGTTGCCTTCTTGGCTGACACAGCAGGGACTGAACTGGGGGCCTCCTGGGCTAAAAGCACAAGCTGCCAAGCCAAATCCTTGTTGCTCGAGTCTGTAACAACTGGTGTCCTCTGGATTTGTACAGAAGGGGACTTGTGACACCCACCCACTGGGGGTTACTGTATTTCATCCAAGAGGCAATGTACCTACCAAATGTAACTCTGGTGCTATGAGTAGAGTTCCACCAGTAGTGAATCTGCCCCAGTATCACAGTGCCCTCTAACATGATGCTGGAGCGTAAGTTGAGTAATGACGAGGGGCAGCCTCTTGCATTGGTGAAGAGTTATTCACTTGAGTTAGTCCAATTGGCTGCAATGAGGATCCTCAGGTAAATCACCTCCTCACAAGTATGAGTAAAGGGGTTATAGTCTAGCTCTCGGAAGAGTGTAAGCAACCACCTAGGCTTCAGAGAGGTCTCCAATTCAAATAACTGACCCATCCCAACCTTGCTTAGCTTATGAGAAGGGATAGGATCCAGTCAATAGGGGGTTTTGTTATAGGCCCCAGATGAAGACATGCAAAATATAAAGCATTATATGTTGCATTCAGTTATAGCTATTTAAGAAAGCTTAATTACGACATGGGAAATGATAACCACAAGTCTTGAGGAAAGGCTGATCCCATCTGGAACATAACAGTGGCAATTACTATGATGTCACAGCCAGATAATTATGACTCCAGGAGCAGGATCAGATATACGCTAAAGAGCTTGTTTTCATGCCTGTCTCCTCCTGTTATCTCTTGTTTTATACTTTGATTGCAAGCTCTTTGGAGCAGGGATTGTCAGTCTTGTTCCACGTTTGTACAGTGCCTAGTACAAGGGGGCCCAGTATGTGACTGGGACTCCTGAATGCTACTGCATGACAAATAATACCTAGCTCTTATAGTGGGTTGTTTTCTCCCCCCCCATCTTTAGATGTCAAAGTGTATTATAAAGGAGGTCAGCATCATCTTCCCCATTTTACAGATGGGGAACCTGAGGTACAGAGACGATATTAGTTTGATTTTTTTCTTAAGTGTGAATTTATTCTATCAAATAAATATTTATTTAGATGTTAAGCACTTTGGGGTTGAGACTGTTTTTCTCCATGTGTTTGTATAGTATCTACACAATGGGCCTTCGATCTGAGTTAGCGTCTCCCAGTGCTATGATAGGACAAATATCAAATAGCAGCATTCTACCAGTGCCAAGGAAATTGCTGGTGGGACATTGCTAATTGCTCTGCCTATGGCTATATGGTCTGATGAAGTAGGTTGCAGCCCACGAAAGCTTATGCCCGCAGAAATGTGTTAGTCTTTAAAGTGCTACAGGACTCTCCTTGTTTTTGCAGGGAAGGGAAGTTAATGATGCAGGTATCCGGCTGCTGCTGAATCCTGCTACTAAGCCAGTGGCTTCTGCTAATGTCTTTGGCTGGGGAATAGCTTCTGTCTACCAATCTCCCCCTTTTCTTGCCAAAAACCAGAGATGGGGACAGGGAGATAGACAATATTTTGCACTTGGGCTTGAAATGCTGAAGGTAAAAAGAAGGTATATAAAGGTAGGTTTCATTTTATTGTTGGTCCGTTTGAGAACAATCCTGGGAGAACTCCAGATATGGAGATCACACCAAAGTCAATCATTTCCATGGGAATTCATTGCATGGAGGACACGCAGAATTGGACTCATCTTCTGCAAGCCTTTCTAAGCCTGCTGTTCATTTCTTTCTCCTTCCACAACCACAAAGCACCCAAAGTTGGGATGTTCATCTGAGACTCATCCACGCCCATAGCATGCGACTCATTCTGGGGCCAAGCACTCTCCAATCCTATTGACCTCAAGGAGAAATAAAACAGACTTTGACGTCAGCAGAGGTTGTGGTTGCTCAGCCACACTAGTAGGAGGCATTTAGCTCTTGGATCCATCTATTTCTGGATCTGCAAAACTGGGTTGGCAAAGTCCCAAGAGGAGCCCTTGGTGTTGTGTTTTGACTTCCAGTCAAGATGAAACCAGGAAGGTCTGAAGTGTGTGAAAAATAACAAGGGGAAGGGAAACTTAGCAAGACTTCCTTTAAGTCCCCAAAATAAGTTGATCTCAGGAAGGGTTGGAGTGTTTTTGTGACATTTTTTGGATGGATTAGATTCATGAGATACAATAAAACTTGTGAGGTAACCTGTTATCATGAGATTTCAGATTCTGATAATGCTTTGAAAAGGACCTTGGCAATGATCAAACTCCCACTGAAGTCAATGGGAACTGTGGTAAAGTCAGGCCAGATGACTACAAAATGGGATACCAGGTCCAGTATGTGAGCCCTAGAAAGCTAAAGGCCCTTTTCCCTCCAGGCAGAGGAGAGGTTACTGCAGGTCAATTAGAGACACCTGGACCTAATTAAGGGCTACTCCATGTGTACTTAAACCCTGCCTTCCCTAAGGGGTGGGGACCACACACAAAGGAGAAATTGACAAAGGAGCTGCCAGAAGGTTTGTGGTGGCTGAAGGAGAGACTCCCCCAGGCCAGGAGATAGTGCTTCTCTGCAGCCAGAGAAGCAGAGGGAAAACCCTGGCTCCAGCCTGCAGGAAGGACTAGTGTCTCCGACCCTCCAGGTCTTTGCCATCACCTCTACAGCCCTGAGAAGGAGCCACAGAAAGGTACCTCCCTCGGGGTTGAAGGACACTCCTCGGGCCTGAAATAAGGCCTGCACCAAACACTCAGTGAAAGGAGTGCTGAGGGGAAGAGCTAAAGGACTTGTCCAGGTTGGGGCAGAGTTACCACAGGCTCTGCTGCCAAAGGAGACGGTTGCCAATAGGCGAGACCAAGGGGAGTTGCTATACCACAGAACCTTTCAGTAGGCTTTGGATCAGGTTTCTGGGTTTTTAGGTAGGTGTTAAACCAAACTGAATCCTGAACCTAATGCACCTTGCCCATCACTGTCTTCCAGATCAAGTCTAATCAGTTAAACAGACATTACTTGGTGTATCCAGAATTTTTTAGAAGGGCTCCTTACACACAGTTGGGGGTCAGATTTTTCAAAAGAGCGCAGTTCCTATTTTAGACACCTAAATAATTGGTCAGATTCTCAGAAGAACTCCTGATATAGGCCTAACTCCCATTGGAAGTCAGTGGGATTTATGTGCCGGATTGATTGAGGCACCCAGTGGGATTTTCAAAAGTGCCCATTTGCATCTTGAGATAGCTAAATGCCTTTGTAGCTTTGACTTTTAAGCTGCAACATTCAGTCTGACCCAGAGTTCGGGTGAACTGTTTAGTGCTGGAGTTCTGGTCCAGTCCAGTTCAGTCCAGTATAAAGCAAGGGGCACTATTCACAATATTGGTCTTGATCTGAATTTGGCTTACAAATATTCCCCAAATGTTGGCATATTGGTCTAGGGGAGGAAAGCTGGTTATAATTAAGCCCCTGAACATTGCCTCAATTTCCTCATTTGTAAAATGGGGAAAAAATACTCACTTGTTCCCCAGCTTTATCTGTGAGATAGTAATCTCTTGTCCTGTGGTGTCTGTTTGTATAGTGACTAGCACAATGGAGCCTTGATCTTGCACTGAGTTTGTATGTGCGGCTTTAATACTTATAATAAATAACAATAACTTGAGATTTAGGTTCAGGCCTGTGTATATATACACACACACTCTCTCCCACACAGTCAAGAACCCCTGAAAGGTTCTGCAGCAAGCCATACCTATCATTTGTAATGCAATAGGTCAAAGGGTGGTGGCCAAAAACTCGTGAGGATTTAAATAATCTGGGTCTGTGGAGTTCAGATTTGTGCTGGATCTATAGATACCCATCAACAACAGAGAGTACATTAAGCCTCAATGTCAAAAGATCTTCCTCCGCGCAGGCTGACAATATATTAATGAAGTGGCTCCAGCCATTTCGCTCCAATTGCTAATTTATTCATAGTTTACCAGCAAAGCAAAATAAATAAATAAAATAAAACCCAAGGTCTGTGTTAAATAGACCTTTCAATTCCACTATGCAATTTGAATGCCTACTAGTTTTATTTGCAACCTTTTGGATATATATCATGTGTCTCTTTCCGCTGTGGTGAGTGAGACCAGATTAAAAAGGGACAAGCATCTTTACTCCAAATTGACTCAAGAAGAACACTGTACTAAATCATTCCAGCAGAGCTACCTCTTAACAAAAGTAATACAGTCCTGTGTCCAACATGATGTGGTAAATCGCTATTTCTCCCCACTCCCTGAAAAGGTTCATAGCGTTTAATCCAGCTATCGGAGCTACAGCTGTATTGTGTGTCCGTCCATATGTCCATCACTCCCATAGAAGCTAAGTGCCTGCCATGAGTTAAAAGATGCCAACATTATTATTATTAATAATAATCACAAATATGGTAGAGCCTAAGGACCAATGAAGACCTAGTCTGCACTAGAAAAGTTTGTCTAGCATTAATATATGGGTTAGGGGTGTGATTTTTTTTTTTACTTGGATAGTTACACTAATACAAACCCTAGTGTGGATATAGGTAAATCAGTACAAAGGGGCATTATACAATTATTCCACTTCTCTACGTGGATAAGATGCACTGTTCTAAACACATTTATGTTGGCATAAGTGGGTCCACGCTAGGATGGAGTGTTCCTGCTTTAATTGTCTCACTCCCCTTTCAAGACTTACAGTAACAACAACAAACTGATACGGGAGTGGAGGGGAAGAAATGACAGGCAAGGGTGGGATGCACAAAAAAGTGTAGGAGGTTGCCAGAGTGGAACGGTGTGAATCTGTGTGTGCAGCAGATGCTGGTTGACAGCTATTTATTCCAGTTTAAGCAGCAGTTCCAGTTAACAGAAGAGCCCATTTTCACAGCAATACTGATGCTCAGGGAAATGTGATGAACCCTTTTTAGGCCCACGAAGGCGAGTGAGGGTAAATTCACTGCTGGTGTGAAGGGGCACTGTTCATTAGAGGGCATAGGATAGTGATGGATGTAACCAGTTAATCATGGAATAGGATTTGAACTTGTCCAGGGTCAGCTGCAAGCAGTTGAGTCCTACATGGAAGGTGCAGTCCAGTAGCCAGGAGCAGATGCGAAGGCAGCAGTTCATGCACATGTCAGGCGGCTAAAGAGGGACTGAAAACTGCTGATTGATGTATGAATTGAAGAAGCTCTGAACCTCATGGTCCAGGGCGGTACCGTGTAGGTTTGCCCCAAAGTGTAGGTAGGAAGGAAAGTAGAAGTAAAGGAAGAAACAGAGCATCAATGACAGCAATCTGCAGCGCTAACAAAGACATAATAGAGAACAGAGGTGTACCAAGAGAGGGCCAGGTGCCAGGCCGGCCCTTCACGGCGTGCAGAGTACGGGGGGTGCCGGCCGCTCCGGCGCCCCCCACCTGTTGCATGTCATGAATAGCTGGCCTAGCGCCTCCCTGTTGCCCCCTCCCCCCGAGGCCGTGAAGCTGCCCCATCCGAGCTGGTGCAAGGCTGGAGTGGGAGAGGTGGGTACCATGAGTCAAGTAAGTGCTGGTGGGGGGTGGGGTGGCAGAACCAAGCCTGCGGTTGCGCCCCCCCCCACCCCCCCGCCGTCCCGCAGGTACAGATTCTCCTCCTTCCTGGAGCAGCCAGGGGACAGTGCCGGGACCCTTCCTGCCCTGTGGGGGGGTGGAAGGGGCAAAGGCAGGCTGGGCCCCCAGGCACCGGGGACCCACTGTACGCCCCTGATAGAGCATGGTTAGAAAGAATCAAGGATGGCATACCCCTTTATGATAAGGCTCCAATGCAGTAGTTGGTCGGTTTCTGTAAGTTTGCTGTAGAGCATTGGACTCAGGAGTTCTAGGTTGTCTTCCCAGCTCCGCTGCTCAGTGAGCCTGGGCAAGTCGCTTTACTTTTCTGCTCTAACTTCCCCGTTTGTCAGATGGGAACGGTTTGACAGATTTGGTTTGTATGGTTTCGGTTTGCCTCTACAAAATGTTCTCACCCATCTCTCTCATGGAGATTGGTTTTTGAACATTTATAATCTCATATGTATGAAAATTTGCACTCATGTTATATTTGTCAAAATCTGGCTCTTTGGAGTATGGGCCATCTTTTTGTTTGGTGTTAATACAGCACCTAGCTCAATGGCATCCTAGCACGTGAGTGGGACTGGTAGGTGCTAACATAACACACTGGTCTGTCACTAGGGCTCATAGGTGCCCAACCACAATATAAATAATAAAGAATAACTGTAAAATAATAAAGTCCCTTTCCAAAACCTAGAGTGAAGTTCACTCCTATATAGAGGATCCCGGGCCTACAGACCACAGGAGTCCTCAAAATAGAGCTTAAGTGGTGTATCGGCCTTGCATTGGCCCTCTGATGGGAGTGAATTTCATCCTGCATCTTAAAGTGAAGCAGTTTTAATATATAAATATGTGTTCAATTTGGGTAATTCAACTCTAAATTGGGTAATTCAACTCTATGCCTTTTTTCATTTTAATGAGCTGGTTTTTTTCTCCTGATATTTGTCACAAAATTTTGAAAAATTAATGGATAAAATGAATACGTTTTACTCTTTGATTTGTTATCAATGATTTTATTCTATGCAAAAGTCTATGCTAATGCAGCATGAAGGCTGAGTTCAGTTGCACAACAGCCTTGAATTAATGTTACTCCAGTCGTCCTAACGTTGACCCCAGTTCAGTACAGCATTTCAGCTCTAGCACTGTTCAGTAAAGCATTTAAGCATGTGTTTAAGCACATGCTTAAGTGTTTCGCTGAATAGTCATGGACTGCTGAATCAGGGACTTTGTCCTGTTGGGCATAGGAGAGTCTTTCATTATGTGGTCCCACAACACTAGTCAATGGGACTTCATTTTTCAGTTCCAAAAAATGAGTCAAGCTGCTGCTAGCATTGAGCTATTTACAACTATCGGTGTCCTCATCAGCCTACACTGTCACCAAAGGAACCGTGTGTCATGCGTGGGTTGTGACAGTCCCAAACAGCAGCAAAACCTAGAAGGTCTATGGAGCTTTTGTGGGTCAGCAGCCATGGAAGTACATTTTGGCTGGATCAGGCCTGGCTGTCATTCAAGTAAGGGGAGAGTTGTTTATGTTGGAGAACAGAAACATGCAAACTCCTCCCCCCACCCATGCATGTTTGTTTTGCTCTCTCTGTTGCCCAGTTTCCTGGGAAACTCTCATACATTAATTCAGAGAGACAGGGACTGATTTCCAGCCTGCACTTACCCAGGTACAGTCAGGTACTTAGTGTAGACATAAAGCTGATCTCTAAATTGTGCCCCCAATTATTATTTGTGCTGCTGGTAAATTGCAGGTGCGTTGAGGGAAGGTTTGCAGAGACTATTGCAGCTTTGCTAATTTCAGTGAGGGCATATATCAGGGCAGAATTTAATCTTAATCTGATTGTGCGGGTGGGTGTATATGTCTGATGTATGTATGCATCAGTAGAGTTAACCCATATCTGTAAAATAAATAGGTGTCTAATAATAATTCTCACTGTTCAGTGTAATGACAGATTTAAGGTCAAATGACCTGTCACTCCAGTGTAAGAGCACAGCGATTCCATTGGCTTCTGCTCCAAACTAACACCAGTATAACTGAGGGTAGAATGGGGTCTCCGATATCTTAATGCAGTATATATATACGAGGGACAAGATTCTGGAGCCTTGTAGAAAGCCTGCATAAACAGGCATTGTGCAGGAGTGCTCCATTTTGGAGGTAGGGACAAAATCCATCACCAAAGGCCAACTTTGAGGGATGCTGCAACTACGAATGGAGTTAATGGGTTTGTCTGTGCTTCTTCCTGAAGCTGTCTGGGAGGTCCAGTGACCTCTCTCCTACCTCAGCCCCAGTGTCCTGGTCCATACTTGCCTACTCAAAATGGGCAGAGCAGAATGGGACTTAGGTACCCAGCTCACAAGGAGTGGGGAGGGGAAGTCATCTTGCATCCAAGGCTACTGTGAGCCATCCAGCATGGCGAGCCTTTGTGCAGGACTGTGGCAAGGAGGCAAAGGTCACCCAAGGTGACTTGTGATTGTAACACAGTCTCTTAACAAACTGCAGCTGTATGCCACTGAATTGGGTAGTTGTCCAGTTGGAATTGTCCCTGAATTCTAGTTATTTTCATTAAATATCTGTCTGCCTAGATAACAAGGAAGTGCATCGACACAGACTGTCACCCCAGGTCATTGGTTTGAATCCAGGCTGCTGTGAACCCAGCCATTGTTGGCTAGTGGCTGTTTGATACTCTGTGTAATAATTAGTTGGTGGTCCCAGTCCAGGTCCTAATAGACAGATGCAGCCGTCACAAAACCACCATCATGGTTGGCACAACTAAGCAACCTCATTGCACAGCTTGGCAGAAGAGCCATGGATTTGATCTGTGCTATGGACACTGGATTGTCTTCCCACTAGTACCCAATCTAGACCAGGAACAAAGTACACTGGTGGGACAGGTTGGAAGAATCTTGCATTGCTTTTGGCTATGCCATACCCAGTATCTGAATAAACAGAGCCATTCTCCAGGTTGATCAGTCTAGCACCTTTTATTAATACTAAATATTGGAGACAAAAAATGCGTGCATACAGTATTGGAGTGCTGCTGAGGAACTAGGAAATCTGGAAGCAGATTTTTAAAAGGTGCCTCCAAGGAAGCTGAGCTCAACATTAGAGGACACGTTTTCAGAATTGCTGAGGATGTTGCGTGCATTTTGGTGGTTGAGCTCTTTTGTGAATCTGTTACCACTTGAAGGGTGCTGAATATAGCCAGCTGAAAATTTTCCATCTACACTTTCCCCCCCTCCAATGCAAAATTACATCCTTCCCCCATGAAAATTTTCACAGGCAATATTTATTTAATATCAAATTTTCCATTTTTAATGAAAAATCTTTTATATATATATTTTTTTTTGCCAAAAACATTTCTGGTTGGTTTTTCAGTGAAAAGCTGAAACATTTGTATGGAAAATTTTGAAGGATTCTCTCATGAAAAGCAATTGGCATGTTTTTGTTTTTTTTTTTGTGCCAGTTTTAGTGCTGAACACTTGAAAATTGGCCCTTATAAAAATGACTCTTTAAAAATAGATCTTTTGAGAGTCAAGCCCCATTTCTTCTTTCTAGCCTGCTCGCTCTCTTATCTGGCCTTGTACTCAAGCTGTGGCTGCTTCAGGGGGCTCAATGATGCAAATTTCACAAACTCCCTCCTCCCGCTCTTCGTAGGCTTTGATGGACTTAAGCATCTTTGTGACTATTCTGTGTGGAGATGGAGGATCCTAATGTAAATTACAGAGCGAGCCTATTAAGAGGGAAGTTGGTCATATTTCATATTAAGGGTATATAATACATAGTTTATACAAGGTTAATAAGTGATTTAATATATATGATAAGCATGAGTAGTATATGTCATATGGAATAATAAGCATATCAGATGCAGTTACTGTAGATGATCACAAACAGTCATTACAAACAACCTCTTGGGCTCCATAGCAATAGATTAGCTGTGTATTGAATAACAATAATACGTGGCTCGTATATAGCAATTCCATCAGTAGATCTCAGAGTACTTCATAATCGTTAATGTATCTAGCCTCAACACCTTGAGAAGGGAAGTGACATTTTAGAGGTGGGAAACTGAGGCACAGAGAGATGACGTGACTTGCTCAAGGTCACACAGGAAGTCTGGGGAAGGGCAGAGAATAGAAGCTGAGTCTCCAAAGTCCTAGGCTAATTAGTTCCTATTAATCATTTATTAACCCTTTATAATCTATTTATAAAGGTACCCTTCATAAAAAGGGAAACCATTTAGTTAGCCTGAGCTTAGATGAAGCTGAGCAAGAAGAGAGAAATAGAATTTTCTTGGAGCTGCAGTGAGAGTACCAGTAAAATGCTTCCTCAGAAGGAAGTAGTAGTGACAATTACACTCAGCCAATCAAAAACAAGGAAAGAGTATTAAGTCATCAGATCAAGATCTCATTGGCTTATCAAGGGATGAAGGCAGGACCTTGTCAACTTGCAGCCTGTGGATGAAATTGTGTCCTGTGCAGAGGTCCAGAGCAAGGCTTTTACACCATTTAAGCCCTTTTTTTTGAGAGCTTAAATGCCCCATTGGCCTTGTTCTGGCCCCCTGCACAGGAGACGATTCTCGCCCACTCTTATAAATTAACCCTTTAATGGATGTCACACCATAGTGGTGTGTTTGCCAAGGCGCTGGCCAGCAAGTTGCTGCAGTTGTAATTATTATGCCACGATCCTCATAGCTAAAATAAAATTTAAAAAAATGAGTTAATACCCTGGGAGAAATCAGCCTGAAAAGGGTTGTGAAACTGCTCCCTCTGTGGCTTGCAAAAGGGGCTGTGTTACAACATTATAAACATATTTAGTAAATCTTGTCTTGATTTAAAAACTGCCGTGGCTGGCATTTCCCAAATGCCAGCATTCTCATTTTCCACTTTGAAACGTAAATGACCAGTCATTAGTGCAATAACCTAATATTGCCAGGCTTAGACATATTCTTCTTTAATAACATTAGGAATACAAATGAGTGACTCCTTAGCCTGTTGAATTGTTCCAAGGAGGAAACAAATTGTGGGGCTATACATTTATTAACAATTGCCAGGTTTGAATTATTTTATAGAGCTTGAGGCCCAATTAACTAACTCATAGATGATCTTCAATATAAATGATAACCTCAAACACAATTACTGTGCAGGGGAGGAAAACAGGTAAATGGCATATTATGTCTCAGCATTATTTTGATTTTTAAAGATTTAATTTAAAGGGAAGAGAAGTGTTTCATTAGCAGAAATTGTTTTTTCTTAATGCTTTCTCTAGCTGAATGTGGGTTTTCCCCTCTCTTTTTCTTTCTTTCTTTTTTTTGTTTAGGCTAACAAGTGTTTTCATAATAATTTTAAACCACCTTGAGCTTTAACAGCTTTTTCTGTAAAAAATTGTTAAACGAAAACGGGTTTTTCATTTTTGTCCACACATTTTCTGTGAAAATTTTGAGGTTTTGTTGAAAAACTGAAACCCAAAACTGAAATTCAGTTTTCGGCTAACAAAAAGACTTCTTCTTAAAATGGAAAACAAAATCAGGGTTTTGAATATAGAGTGTTTTTACAAAAATCTTAATATTTGTCTCCAAAGCTGTTGCTTTTGGAGAAAAATATTTGTTCTCTCAAAACCCTATTTGTCAATGAAAGACTTCTGTTGGAAAAAATAAAAGTGCTGATTCATAGTTAACTAAAGCACATGAGCTACACGTACTTCTGATGGATGCCTCTAGACCTTCCTTTCTAATTGATCAATTCATTTTTGCTGAACCACAGCAGCAGAAAGAAAAAAAAATATCTCCAGCCCAAAGGCTGATAAGCTGATGCATGCTATCTGAACTGGGTTCCCATGATTATCCCATAGATTTGACTCAGCTGAGTTCTAGTGGCACAAACTAAATGTATGAAGGTTAGACATGTGATATAGTATCTGAAGAATTTGGATCTTTCTGTGTTAGGAAGAGAAATACTGAGAAACTGAGGTGCTTATAATGAGATTCTGGATAGCTCAGGTAAATGAAGCTGAAAACAGAGGCTTGGTAGCTTGGGTATATTTTGAGGATAATTCTTTTAAGCAATACAGTATTTTTAGCAGCTGTGGGTGTATTCCAAGAAGGCGGCATTGACTCATAATCAAACTGATATTGTTGGGAAGTTGAGTTGGTTAATTTCACCTCTCCTGATTTACTAAAGAAAAAGTGCCTCTTCATCCACCATTATATAATTTTCAATCAGAATGACAGAGGAAGACTTGGAGGGTCATGTTTTCAAAAGATTTTTTAATTAAATGTTTTGTGCATCTAAAAATACCAGTTCATCCAAACCAAAAGAGGTTCAAATTTGATTAATCTCCTGACATACACGCACACACAAAGTTGGGGGGGGTTTAAAATTGTTAAAACATTTCATTTTGAATTTTTAAATTGAAAAATTGATTTTTCTGGTTTGAAGCCACTTTTGTTTCAAAATTTTAAACTAGTTAGACTGGGGGATGGGTGGGAGGTTGAAATCAAAAGAATTTGATCCAAACTGAAAAATCTATGTTTTGGTTGTGGATATTTTAAAGATTTCTCCTCCTGATTGGGGATGGGGGAAAAATGAACTCTTGAACCTATTCAAGGTTTGGGAAACCCATTTATCACTCAACTCTTCGGAGGAGTATTCACAATCAGGGCTGGAATTTCAGAAGAGTTAAATTCCCATTGAGGCCGTTGCTGAAATGCCAGATTTTAACAGGTGCTGAGAACCCAGATCTTTGGAAAATGTAGCCACTCACTTTGATGTCTAAATGGTTGTTTAGCCCTTTAAAAATTAGACCCAGAATAGGGGGCATCTGAACATTTGAAAATATGGCCCTGAGCGCTTTTTAAAAATCTGGTTACAAGGGTTCAGTGAAGCTCATTCTCTCTAGCTTCCATACTGCCCCGGCCCATAGAAGCCTGTTGCATTTTGAGTACAATCAGGCCTTAAGAAGCCTGACCATATATTTTTGTGTGTACCTAGGCAATATTTTTCAATGCCTTTGAGGTGGAGAGTAATATACTGAAATATTAATAAAAGAAAAATACTTGTCTAGCTTCTGGGAGCACAGATGCCCTCAAACACACACATACCAAAATCCGAGGAGGTCTGAAAAACCTTGTATAAAAGAAAATCATAGTTCCAAAACAACTCTGTAGTTTGTTATCGACAAAGGATAGATCCTAAACTACAGAGAAATCTAAAAACTGCTCATAACAGCCTTTTTTTACACTGGAAAAATGTAGCATACTAGAAAATGTGCCCATTAAAATGTTTTATCTAACACGATTTTAAATACAATTACGCCCTTAATATAGACAAGGAGAGTCATGTTTAGTAATACTATCCGGTCATGGTTAGCCCAAGGAACAACTGGGGTTTACCATGACCAGCCAATGTTTTTTTAACATGACTACCTACTGCTGTCTACACTAGGTGCTAATATTTTTAATATTGTTTTATGTGAAGTGTGCCAGTTAATACATTTTTTGTCATGACTTGTTTTTTCCATTCTAGATATGGCCAATAAAGGTGACACCTGACAACAGGCCAACTGGGTGTCAGAGCAAATGTATCACCCAGTGGTTCATAATGGTCTGAATCGGCTGACCTTCCTGGCATGTTTCTAAGACAAGCTATATTCACATGCATTTAAAACCTGATCCACAGTCTGCTGAAGTCAGTGGGAACATTTTCACTGACATGCCTGACTTCTGGATCAAGCCATTTCTTGTGCGGGGTTGATGTGAGGATGGGAGTGTGAGAGAGAGATTTGAGGCTGGTGAAATCTGGTTAAGGAGTGATGATAGGCTGCTAGAGTTGTGTAGTGATGGAATACACTTTTGTAGGTATACTTGGACGACTTAGGGTATGTCAACACTGATGGCAGCAAAGTCACCACTGTCAGATCAATTTATTCGGATCAATTGAGCAGAAGTGAAGACCCACGCAATCGATCCAGAAGTCGATTCAATAAAACCAGCTCCCCCAAAAGTGTAGCTCTACTTCGATGGGTACACATTTCCCATCAGCGCCATGGAGACAGCACGCTAAAGGGAATTGATGAAGTCGACGGGAGTTACACAAGCTACGCAAAATAGTCTGCATAGCTTGCGTAACTCCCGTCGACTACCACCGAATTTCTCTGGCAGTGTAGACCAGTTGTTAAAAGCAACTAGAGCTGAGATTAGGCATTTATAATTACTCATTTATAAATTTATAAATAAGACATAAATATATAAATAGGTAAGCAAAGTTAAATTAAAACATGCAAAATAAAATGTTTTATAATAATAAAAATGAATATTGGCGCATGTAACATAACACCGTTCTTATTTCATCAGGCTCAATGAAAGACAACATGGAGGGACAGAGCGGTGAAGGACTGAATAAAAGAAAAAGACAGCAGGGGGATATGGCAGTGTGTGGGTATGCCATGGTCAGAATGATGAGCAAAGATGATGTGTTTATCAGCTGTGCTCTGAATGGACTGGGCAGGGAAGAAGGATCCAATTAAGGCCTGGTCTATGCTAAAAAGTAAGCTTGTCTCAGCTGTGTTGCTCAGGGGTGTGAGAAATCTACACCCCTGAGTGATGTAGTTAAGCTGATCTACGCTGCGTGAAGACAGCGCTAGGTCAATGGAAGAATTCTTTAGTTGACCTAACTATTGCAGGGAGGTGGATTAACTACAGTGATGGGAGAACCGCTTTCATCACTGGAGGGCATGTCTACATTTTGACTTTGACATGTCATTTTGAAATGTAACTTAATTTATGCCAAAAATAAATTAAAAAGAAAAAAAAGGGTCAAAATCTAAATGAAATGTTTCAATTGACCCAAACTGAAATGGTTTTTGTTTTGTTGGTTTGCGAAACATTTTCAGATTTTTAGCTTTTTCTTTCAGTTCATGATGACAAATGATTTAGAAATTTCAAAAAGTCTGGTGAGACAGGAAAGCCCGTTTCCTGCCCAGACTTAGTTTTACCCTTGATATCACAGTGAAGTTCCAAATTGCTGCCAGTTGCACCATAGTGATAGGTGTTGGTGGCCAAAGATGGGTAATGATATTTCTCTACCTCATAGGCATGTTGTAAGGGCAACATATTGTTTCTTTTCTATTGTTTATTATTATTAAGTATTTATTTATGAAATGAGATACAAACCATTAAGCTTAAAGTTTCAAGGCCAAACCTCCTCGTGTCCTGACAGAATGACAAAAAGCTCCTAATCACAGCTGTTCTATTGATCAAAAGCTTAAGTAAACAAATACAGAGTCATCAGTCTGGATGATAAAGAGTAGATCTCAGTGTAAACAGCCTCATTGGTTATTAGTATTGATAATTTCTGCAGGTTTCTTAGAGCAGCAGGCAGGAAACATTGCCATTTGGACTGGGATCAACCGAGTACCTAAAACTTGAGGTAAACCTTGGGTATACATAAATGGAATGGGAATAAGAACAGGCATTTTCATCTTTCTTTCTCATATGACTTGCTTCCTTTTGAGCTAGCATTTTTTGTGGGAAGTGTCTGCTCTCCTTGAAATTTTGGGGGTGTTTTTTTTATCAGAAAACTGAAAATTTTTAGTTTAGGCCAGAGACGTTTTGTTTGTCAACTGAAAACTCTTTCAGTTTTGGCTGAATTCCCAAAGTTTTTAATTATTTTTTTTTCTAAAGAAATCTGAAATGGAAACAATTATTTTCATTTTTGTGGAAATTTTCAGTAGAAAACAAAACTATTTTGCAACCAGCTTTACCATGGTATAGATTGAGTTTTTGGCAGACTGTCAGATGGGTTTTGCTTAGAGAATAGTCTACAGCAAAGCCCAGTACCCGAGTCTTTGGCCTTGTCTGCATTGGAAATTTCATCATGCTTAAACATTACCTTTAACAATCAAGATAGTGAACACCATGCTGACCGTGACTTTGTTGTCTGTGTAGACATGGACAAATTGTCCTCAGTATCATGTGACCTGTTAATGGTTAAACCCTGAACCCAGCAAGGTGGATCCCAGAATCAGCGTAGCTGACTTGATTGTTAAAAATCAAACATGAGAACATATGCTGACACAGATGAATCCAGGGTCACAGCCTGAAAGCAGATTTGTTCGACTCATATCGTTATAACAGGCCAAAACGTAAAACCTGGATCAAAACTCCCCTGAACCTTGAGATTTTGGATCTTGGATCAGAAACTTTTATTTGAGCCCATCTCTAGTACTTATTGAAGCTGTTCTACCCATCCCTAGTTACTGAGGGCCAAATCTTGATATGTTTAATAAGGCTTAGATCCTGCAGTTGACTCTGTGTGCAGGGAGGAGGGGGCAGAGGGTGGGGGTACCCCCATTGATTTCATCTGGCGTTGAATGTAGGATGAAGGCCTTAGTTTTTACTCAGGCAAAATTTCCATTGGAGCCAGTAGTCAAACTGGAATAAAGAGCTCAGGGTTTGAATCATACTTGAATGTTGTTGTTAATAGTAGTGGTATTGCTAATAGCAGCACCCAGAGTCCCTAGGCAAGATCAGGTCTCCATTGTGCTAGGTTCTGTACACATAGGCCACTTTGAGGAGACTTCAGCCTCTACAATTGAGGACAGATTTTTTTCTAAAGAGCTTCCTCCCATTTAGGCTTGTAAATAAGCGACCAGATTTCCCAGAAAAGGTCAGCGTGTTGGGTGCTGAGCTCTTTTGAAAATCTGGCTGCAGGTGGTCACAACGGGGGCTACTGGGCACTGAGCACTTGTGAAAAATCTGGATTTTACGTTTTAAATGGGAGCAGAGTTCCTTTGAAAAGCTGGCTCGCTGTATGAGATGGCCTGTCACAGGATGACACAGGTCTTTAAAAGGGAAGAGGCTAGTCCATCTGCAACTGATGAGTTGACCCCAATTAGACTTAAGTGAAGGCACCTGGGCCTGAGAAGGGAGCTAGCCAGGCAACAGAGCAGGTCAGTCCAGGAGATTGGCAGGTAAGAGCTGTGCGGCATCAGGAGATTGGAGGAGGTCTCTGGGGAAAGCTGCAGCGACCATGAAGAGAGGAACTATCAGAAAGCCAGGAGGTTGGAAAGGTCTTGGGGCTAGGGGACCAGTGGACTGCTCAGCTGCAGAGTTTTCTCAGCCAGAGAGCCAGTGGAGGGAGGTTGAAAATGACTGAGGGTTCGGAGGCGAGTGGAGGGGCTTGCCTGCTGACCTTCCTGAGCCAAAGAACTGAAAACAAGAGGGTTGGTGCTGGAGGATAGATGCAAGGAACAAGGCTAGGAGTCCCAGGCCTGTGTGAGTGGAACATTGTGGGAAGCCCCCTCATAGCAGTCCCGAGTGGAAGGCTATAGAAGCTGGAGCCCAGAACAAGGGTTTGGTCATGGAGGAGGTTCCCTGAGCAGGGCTAGGACTCCCAGGCAGGGAGGTGTAGGGAGTGAAATGCTACAAGGGGCTGCTGGGGAAGAGTCATGAGAAGGAAGTGCATCTGGGAGCTCTGAGCTGTCTGGAAAGTGGAGCCATGGAAACAAGGGCAGTCTGGGAACAGACCAGAGACGGACTCTTGGGAGGATGAGCTGGAAATAAGGACCCAGGAGGGGGCATGGAAAAGTGCTGTGAGTCTGTTGTACTTGGGAATTTGGGGAGGATGGTTTTATCATGAGGGTCCTGTGGATTATTGAGCATGTACAGGAATAAATTCTGTCCAGAGATGGGCTTTATATCAGACACTGAGAGACTATGAAAGGATGGGAGGGGAAACATAATCACAGAAGTGATGTGCCCTTGATCACACAGCCAGTCAGTATTAGAGTTGAGAGACTGGTTTGCTGAGTCCCAGTCCAGTGCTCTATCTGATGCACCACGCTGCTTTTTGAATCTGAAAAAGATAAGGAGTGGGGGAGGGAGAAATCAATAATTATGCATCCCCACCGCTGCACTATGTATGGAACTTTGTATTTTTCTGACAAAAAGCAATTAAAAAATTCCGTATAATTACACTGTAATGTGGCACTTTTAATTAAAATTCCCTTTATGTGGATGATTGACTTGTATATTTCACAGCCCCCGCCCAGCCCTTTTAAAATCACGTTCATTTTAAGACTTCAAGTATCCCCTCCTTCCCTCTCATCTGCCCCGCTGAATAAAGAAAATAAAACAATTTGTGATTTGCACAAGAAAAATATTCAGCTTAGAAGGATTTTTTTTTAGAGCATGCAGTTTGCTAAATATGCAGGAAACCGGTATTTTATTTAATCTTTTACAGTCACTGCAAGAAAACCATGGCATAAACATTTAATAAAGTAGGTAGGGAGATGGGGTAGGGGGCAGGAGAAGCAATCTGTGTCTTTAATTTTCTTTTTTGAAAGGGGAAAGTCTGCATAGCAATGACAGGATCACTTGTTCATGCCTTTAATGTGCGATCTGTTTTCTCCAGTGGAGGGCACTCAGTGTATCGCAAACTAGAAAATTAGCACCGGCAAGCTCCAGAGCATCATCACTCTCTGGAAAGCCTTCTGAATTAGACAAGAGCTGCCTCTCAGCACAGCTACAAAACACTTTAAACCTGATCAGCTAAATGGATAAACCTATCCTGCGTAGCTTTTAAACTGGGGGTCGTCTTCTACGGCACAGGAGGCCTGCCTGCTTCAAGAACTGGAGAGCTGAAGGATGGATTGCTGTGTCTGGGAATGGCAAAAGGCAACAGAATAAGGGATGCTAGGTACCGGGGAAGATTTTCTTATTCCTCCCAGAGAAGTTGGCTTACCTTCATGGTGTGCTATAGCTTTTACATGCAGATTGCCAATTAATGCTGTTGGTTCTCTAATGACTTACACAATGGCTCTGGGAGCTTAGGACTCCCCCCCCAACCTCCTCTGCACCCTCATCCCTGGTCCTGTCTTCCCCACCCTATCCCTTTCCCCATCCTTTCTTCCCTCACCCCCAAAATTCTTGCTTGTCCTCTCTAGGGAACTTTGTGTGGGTTACTGGCATGCACGTCGGATGGTGGTGATGTGACTGGCAGCTCTGCTGTGACATGAAGGTTGCGATGGTTTAAAGAAAGGAGACCAGTTTAAAAACAAAACAAAACGCAAAAGCAAGAGTGAGAGAGAGAGGAGAAAACAGCTGGAGAAAGAAAAAGGATACATCTGTGGATGACAAAAGGATGGGTAAGTGAACTTTTGTATCTTTCTTAGCACAGTTGCAACTGTACAGTATATTTTTCAATCAGATTATTAGCTGTTCAAGAGGGAGAACAATCTAAACAGCAGCAGTGCATTTTTTTTGCCAGG
>ML675745.1:3771682-3843314 GCA_007922155.1 Mesoclemmys tuberculata
CCCTCTTTCCTCCTGCAGTGTTTTTATATGTAATTAATTAAATGCATGCACTGAGTTAAGGACTGTACAAAGTACATTCACAATCTATACAACCCACCCACACACCTCTAGATACATGGATGTCTGTGAGAGAGAGACACACAGGATTTCCTCTGGGTATATATTCATATGAAACAAGCCTGTAATGATATTATGCAGGCTGTCAGGAAGGATGTTTAACACTTTGCAGCTTGAGGGTGGGGGGGGGGAGGAGAGGAGGAGAGGGAGAGAGAGAGAAAGAGAGAAAGTGTGTGTGTGTGGGCGGAAGGGGGGAGGGTAATGAATTTGGTTGTATAGGTGGTTTAGAAAAGGCTCACTTGATATCTGAAAAGATATTCCTAATGTAGCTGCTAGATCTCCAGCAGTCATTTGCCAGTCTTATTTTTTCAAGTGTGACAGGTTTCTCTCTCCCACCCCCACCCCGTTCTATAATAGCCCAAACATATTTCTGTGCTGCTATTGGCACATATGCAATAGTGAAAGATCAGGATTTAAATTAAGAACTGAGCCATTTAAAGTAAAAGGCAGACACACAGGGTCTTTTTGGATTAAGAATTCTTTCACTGATGCCTCTTGGCTTAAAACTGGAACATAAGGGCAAATAACTGCAGGTGTGTGTGTGTTGTGTGTGTGAGAGAGAGAGAGACGCACACACAAATAATAAAGGCATTATTTATAAAGGACAGAAATTCTTCTAATGGAAAAAAGCCGCCTAATTGTGAGTAAGATTACAACTCTGGAGAGAGCCAGTGGTCCCAAAATTATTACAGCCTTTGAGAAAGTGTGTGCGGTTATGCGTGTGTGTTGGATTTTCTGAGACCTCTTCCCATGATTATTCAAAGAATGTAGAAAATGTGACTGTGTTCTCATAACAACATTAATACAGAATAACCAATCGAACAGCTGAAGTGCAAAATATTCAAATCAGCAGCAGTGAAGAGGGGGATTCAGATTCAAATTTCATTCTTTAAACTTGGTTCTTTTTGCTGCTCTTAAGGAAAAAATTGTGTGTATATGTATTTACATACAATATATAAAATATACACATATAGTGATATCCATTTATATTTATTAGCTATGTGTGGATAAATCTGTGTGTGTGTGTGTGTATATACATATAATCATGATCATATTACTATGAAGTATGTATGTTAATGAAACTTGATATCTGAATTGAGTACAAATGCATTATGATATAGATACACATCTATGGATGACATAGATAACACTTTATTTGTGTTACATGTGTATGTATGGAAATGACAAATAACTGAAATGCAGTTTCAGATGTAGCATTCGGATTGCTGTTTGGTAAAGCTTACATCTACTGTTTCATTATGCAAAAAAGACACTTTTAAAGGCAGGGAGCAAACTTTATTATATATTGATCGGCTTGCTGTAGCTCCTATTTTATGTTAATTGTTTGGGGTTGGACTAAGAAAGATTTACATGCAGTTGAGTTTACTAAGGAATGTTTTACTTGTTGAACTACCAGAAGCTGTGGCTCATTTCCTTTTCCAACATTACAGTGAATTCAGTATAGTGACTTGACAAATATGTGTATTGCTAAAACCTAGGCTTCTAGTGAGAAGGTTATACCAGCTACATAAAGTGCTGATGGACATGAGAACAAGTGACTATCAAATGGTCTCCCAGCCCTCCTAAGGGGTCATAAATCACACAAAAGAAATTGAATAACAAGAGTGGTGGGGTTAGGAGGGAAGGTAGGATAGGAGCTCAAAAAAACCAGGCATCTTATACAACAAACATTGCAAGAAAGGAGACAAAAAGCTTGTCTTCAAATCACCTACACCACTAATAGCTTAGTGGAAACCGCACTGATGTTAGTAATCTGCTGGTGATGTATTTTAATAGCTTCACAATGGACATTTGTCTTTTTAATATTGTAGGTTTCCATTTAATTAAGCAGCTGAGAGGCATGAGTGTGGTGTTAGTGCTACTGCCTACGGTGCTGTTTCTTATGCTCGCGGGGGCTCAACGAGCTTGCCCCAAGAACTGCAGATGTGATGGCAAAATTGTGTACTGTGAATCCCATGCATTCAGAGATATCCCTCAGAATATTTCTGGAGGGTCTCAAGGCTTATCGTTACGGTACAACAGCATCCAGAAGCTTAAATCAAATCAGTTTGCAGGGCTGAATCAGCTCGTATGGCTTTATCTTGACCATAATTACATCAGTGCTGTAGATGAGGATGCGTTTCAGGGGATCCGCAGGCTGAAGGAATTAATTCTAAGCTCCAACAAAATTACCCATCTGCACAACAAAACATTTCACCCAGTTCCCAATCTCCGCAATCTGGACCTTTCTTACAACAAGTTGCAGGTGTTGCAGTCTGAGCAGTTTAAGGGCCTTCGCAAACTCTTGATCTTGCACTTGCGGTCGAACTCCCTGAAAACGGTGCCAATCAGAGTTTTTCAAGATTGCCGAAACCTCGATTTTCTGGATTTGGGCTACAACCGTCTACGGAGTTTATCCCGTAATGCTTTCGCTGGCCTCTTGAAGCTAACAGAGCTCCACTTGGAGCACAATCAGTTTTCTAAGATCAACTTTGCCCACTTTCCACGCCTCTTCAACCTCCGCTCCATTTACTTGCAGTGGAATAGGATCCGGTCTATTAATCAGGGGCTAACATGGACTTGGAGTTCCTTGCACAACTTGGATTTATCAGGGAATGACATCACTGGGATAGAACCTGGGACCTTCAAATGCCTGCCCAACTTGCAAAAGCTGAACTTGGATTCCAACAAGCTCACCAACATCTCTCAGGAGACTGTTAATGCATGGATCTCGCTAATATCCATCACTCTGTCCGGAAATATGTGGGAATGTACTCGAAGCATTTGCCCTCTTGTTACTTGGCTTAAGAATTTCAAGGGGAATAAAGAAAGCACTATGATATGTGCGGGCCCTAAGCAAATCCAGGGCGAAAAGGTGAGCGATGCAGTGGAAACATATAATATCTGTGCCGAAATCCAGGTTGTGGTCACTGAAAGATCATACCAGCCACCTAAAACTCCCCAGAGACCCCTCTTTATCCCCAAACCTACCATTTCCAAACTGGAAAGCAATCAAATGACCTCTGTGATGCCCAGTCCTTCTCCAGACTTACCAACACCTGGAGCAGAACCAGAGTATGAGCATGTTTCCTTTCATAAAATCATTGCTGGGAGTGTGGCCCTCTTTCTTTCAGTGGCTATGATTTTGTTGGTTATCTACGTGTCTTGGAAGCGCTACCCAGCCAGCATGAAACAACTCCAACAGCACTCTCTTATGAAGAGGCGCAGGAAAAAGGCCAGAGAGTCCGAAAGGCAAATGAACTCCCCTTTACAGGAGTATTACGTGGACTACAAGCCGACAAACTCTGAGACCATGGATGTATCAGTTAATGGATCTGGGCCCTGCACGTATACCATCTCTGGCTCCAGGGAATGTGAGGTATGAACCATGATCCTCCTAAAACCATTTCAGCTGCTGAGAAGGAGAGGTAAATGTTTGAAGCTCTTGAGGTGTTTCTAATCACTAGAAAGATTAATGAGCCTTTTTGCTTTTGGGTTTGCTCACTGTGAAAGGTTATTTAATTAAATTACAACCAATCAGGGAAGTGACGGTGGCTATTTTCAACAGTTTAAACAGTTTAAACTTGAAAGAAGTTCATTCAAGGATGAGAATAAGGTGGAAGAAACAGCCACTTTAAAGGCATCTGAAGTTTGATTCTCCTCTTGCATGCACCCCTTTTACACTGGCCTACTTTCCCCCAACAAGTGAGGGGGGGTCGCTCCTAATTTGGTGTAAATGAGAGGAGATGAAGGCCCCTGTTGTTTTAAGGGAGTGCAGATAGAATAGTAATATTAAAAAAGTGTTTATTCCAGGGTTTATGCCAGATCCTGTCACATTTGACTCATTTAGAGAAATGGATTCATAAAAATATTGTTCAAACTTGCTACTAACATTTCTTCATTTGGTACCTGATACAGCAAAGCACATAAGTACAATGGCACCATTATCGTTAACCACTGCTTTGCTGAATGAGGATGGATTTAAGCACTTGCTTATGTGCTTTGCTGAACAGGGTTCTTGAAGAAGACCCAGATCAAAAGCTATATTTGCAAGTGCCTGATAATTTTTGCCGTAAACTTTCAGCTGATGGATCACAGTTAGATGTGACATAGAGTGGATACACGTCAATTGTGGTCAAGAGTGTTGTACCCTTTGAGACCGTGTGTCACTTTGGTTCTGAGTGTATAGAAAATTCAGGCAAGAATGGTCTATATCCCCTGTTGTTAAACTTTGTCAGGTTAATGTTGAGCAGTCATAAACATTTTCTGTAATTATTAGAACATGGATAAATGAAAAGGGGTTTTGCTTTTGATCACCACTGCTCATTTGTACCTGGTAAAAAGGATTTATACAGTTACATTTCAACGGTGTGTCCTGTTAGCAGCTTATACCTGGTAACTTAATATTGTGTATGCTCTACTGGTATTAAAACAATGAAAGACTGTTGTTGTCATGGACAGCCTAATAGCAAATGTTAAGTGCGTATTGTGCCCGATTAACATCCTTCATGTTCCAACTGACTTCAGTGGGTCAGGTTTAGACCAGAGTGTAGTGTGGCCAATCTCTTTGATAAACAGACAAGTTTAAATATTTTAAAAGTGGTTAGTGATTTTGGTGACCGCCTGGAGATAGTTTCCAAGGGCTTGATTTTTAGAGGCTAGTTATTCAGCATTTTCTTACCTCAGGTCCCTTTATGGTGTTCCCAGGTTGGCCATCCAGAATCTCCACTTGCTTTTGGAAAATGTTGGCCTAAAAGAGGCTGATGAGGAAAAGCAAAAGGCTGTGGTTAGTGCTTATTTTTCTTAGAGTGACATACCTGTTGAAAATGTTGTATCCTCTTCATTGCCATCAAAAGTAATTGAGAAAGAAAGTGCAAATTCTGCTGCCAGCAACATCAGCAGAAAACAACAGAGAGCAATAGAATTACTCTGGCTTTGTACTGGGCTCACTGGGAGTGGAATTTGATTCACAAGGTCTCATTCTGTTCTCAAGCAGGCTTTATACCAGTGTAGTTCCATTAACTTCAGTGATGTCCCTTTTTATTTACACCAGAGTAACTCAGAGGAGACTATAGTCCTCTAAGGCATGAGGCAATAAGGCAAGCCCGTTGAAATGAAAGGACTGACTTTAATGCCCTTAGTGCACAGAAGATGCTATATGTCTGAAGTAATTTTAGGTTTGAAAATAGATGATGCCGGTGTGAGATCTTGGCATCCAAACTGAAAGATTTGTGTCTTCCGTGGGCAATTAACAGAGGGTCAAACAGAATCCAGGGTCAAAATATAGACTGTATGTTAAGGCTACAGGCACAATGCAAATCGGAATTTAATACTGGCCAGACCTTAACTGATGTAAATGGGCGTGGTTCCATTGACTTCAGGGGAGCTAGACCATATATCTTGCATTATATTCATGAAACTTATTTCAGCCATCCGAAAGGTTGACCCCAGTTAATCCCATAAATCATGATCTTGCAAAGACATTTAATAATCTTGTTTTATGTGAACAGTCCTATTCTCAATCTATCCTTAAAACTCACCTGTGCTGTGATGCCTACAACACACTTGACAATGGTTGGGCAACTGATGTATGGCAGCCACTGCTTTTCATGCTAATCGGTCATATCTTGCTGTTTTCCTGTGCTCCATTTCTTGGTTTCTTGCATCTCTTCTTGTAGCTGTTGTCTCATCTTATACTTGGACTGCAAATTGTTTGGGGTAGGGGCTGCCTTTTCATTATTGCCTATGTAGCACCTAGCACCATGGAGTACCAGTCTCTGACTTCAGGTGCTACTGCAATACAAATATTAAATAATTTCCTTTGGTGGTTCTGCTGATGTGAGTAAAGTTAAGCGTGTGTGTGTTTGCAAGACTGTGTCTTCTGGTGGGCCTGGTACTGAACTGGTGTTAATCAGTGAAGTGACATTGAAATCCATGGAGCTACATCAGTTTACAGCTGCTGGGAATCTGCCCTGTATTTGTACAATGACTTATTGAACATTAACTTTTTAGCACAGAAGACTCAGGGAGACATTAAAGCACCTGATTATTGAAGACACATGTAGCGTCCATAAGCCACCACTGAAATACTATCCTCAGCTTGAATTTAACATTCTTCGTCTCCATAGCTACCAGGTTTCACTTGTAAAAGGGTAGATATGCACCACACAGTACTTATAAATTGGACAAAAAATCATAGTATCTTAAGTAATAAAAGATTTCATAATTGGTGGAAAATGGGAGTGGAACATTTTATTAATTAATGTTCTCAGACATACTTCTGGAAGGACTCATATTTTGTAAGGGAGGGCTGTAACTCATGGCCGTCATTCCCACTGATCTGTCTGGCTCATTTCTTCTGCCCAAGCTCACTTTTCACAAAGAAGAAAGATTTAGAGGGACGAGAAGGTCAGGTTCTCATAACAAAGTGCCAGTATTTTTAAGGACACATTGAAATTGCCCAACTTTTTTTATTGATTCAGCTATTTTTTTTCTTTAAATCTTTGCCTGCCTCTAAAGATCCTTAGAAGCAAAAGCAGCCATCTTCGCACGTGAAAAATGTGCATGCTGCAGGAAGGAAATGATGAATGAACTATCCCATTGCATTATAACCTGGGGAACATGCTGGCATATTCTTGCAATGGGAGTTAGAGGTAGTAGATGATTTCCAAGCCTGGGCTAGGGCTGTATTGTCTCTGTAGGGTCAACTATTGTTTTTGCTGTTTGGAGCTCATGATTAGACATGCCCAGCTAAACTACAGATATGGTCTCCATATTTGCTCACTGAACCGATGCACTTAGGTACTCATTTAGGCCTTAATTAAGCAGAGCAACTAAGCAGGTGAGAAGACCCATTAACTCCAGAAGGAGCATTCACATGCTTAAAGCAGTGTGTGTTCTTAAGTGCTCTACAGAATCAGGACCACGTCCTGGAAATAAGGGAGTAATTTGCATGGCTACAGTGTCTAAATGGCTGCTTTCTTTGCTGCTGCTGTTAAATGAAACAGGGAGAACGACTTTAAGTTTCACAGATAGAGAGCCAAATTCAAAGAGCCTTTTGTAAATCTGAGCAACTCCACTGGGATCAGTGGCATGTAAGTGGTTACACCTGGCACCTAGTGTTTCATTTAGTTGTCTGGCAAGGCTTATGATTTTGGTTCATGCCATCCTGTTAGCAGACTGCAGCTAGCTTCTTTTTGTATTTGCTTCATGCACCTGTGTGTGAACATCCTTCATCTCTCTCGTTTGTACACTACCGTTCAAGCCTCTACGGTGAAAAGGCAATTTTATTAGCCAAACTACATTATGAAACTCATAAAATGTACCATGCCAGATATATGTTAAGATGGGACCCTCCTACACAACCCTCCAGATCCCCTACACACTCCCCCCAAAAAACAACCCCCACTTCTAGCAGAAGTTTCTTCCCTACTACTTCTCACTCCTGTGCAGGGACATAACATAAAGCCCATGCACCAGCTAAGTTGCATTTTAGCCCTAGAAATAGGCCTCCTACTGAGACATAAGTGATGTGAGCAGGCCTAGTGCAGACTCTGTGTACAGGGATGAATTTAACCTTTCACCTTCATCAATTCAGATCTGGCTAGCAAAAACCTCTGTAAAAATTAAAGAACCTTATTTTTAAAGATAAGTTTCAGTGGCTATATATAAAAATAGCCTCATCAGGTCTGTTCCCCCTGTGCTGAGGGACCTATCTGCTTTCCTTGGTGACAAAACCAAGATTTTACTGCTTTTTTACTCCCGTTTGCCCTGTAAAGCCAATGCAGCTATAACTGGGTGAGTTTGAGTCTGTTCATTCTTGTGCATCTTCAGCAGAGATGCTGCTGGAGTTCCCATGAGGGGGATGGTCTTCACCACTGAAGGTACATGGGACTACTCAAGTAGTCCTGCTGGTAGTTCTACTTAAGTAGGGGAATAATTTGAAGGCCCAGGGGTCACATGGGTGTAAATAAGGTTTCATTCGGCCTGCACAGCCTATTGTGACGTCTGAGAAGGGAAGACTCCAGCTTGATTGATGAATCTCAGGGCAAGTTTTCAAGGCTGCCATTATATCTATTTCAACTGTAAACTGAGCACAGTTGATATGAAAAACATTGAGACATAACTGACATGGAATCCCACAATGCCACTTGTACAGATTCCCTTTTCAGTCTAACCATGTTTCATCAGTTGACAAACAAGCCCAACTGTTCAGGTAGAAGAATACCACCTGCGTTATGCTCCTGTTGTTTTTTCACTGGGGTGAAAGCCAAGGCATTTGTCATTTTCAGTGATACACGCTAAATCGCTCTCACTAAATGATACTCATCCAGAATTTTACCACCTCCTCGCTCGCCATTGGAAAAAGATAGACTCCCTAAAGGAAATTAAGGTATGCACCCCAATTGAGAGACTATGGGCCTGTTCCTTTTCAGCCTAAATCAAAAGGATATGTTGACATGCTAGTAACGTTTACTATGGATTTATTTAAGCACCAAAAGTGTTTTGTATCAGACACAACTGTAAGACCTAAGGCACTATTGCGGTCTAAAGTAGTAATTCTGCAAATACTTGAATGTTCGCTTAACTTGGCATCCGTGAAATTGTTCACATGTATCATGTAAATATGTGCCTTTGCAGGACCTAAAACACAGATAAAATGGAACATATTGGGAAATCCCAAGGGGGGAATAACTTGTAGGACTGGAAAAATTTTTGGTTCTTAATTCTTGTATGTTTGCTTCTTGCAGTGGGAATCTTTAGCAAGGGTTTGATTGCCGAGAGAATAGCGGCTCGGTGAAATGGGATAGGAAGGGTATTCCATACCTAGAGAATGAAACAGAAATGAGAGGGACAGGAGATAACTGGGGCAAGGAGGCTGATATTGTTAGCAGAGTATATTCTATACCAGAATATTTTGGTGGAATCATTCTGGACATGGCCAAAGATAACGATTCCCTTTATAATTAATATTTGTTGGCATATCTGAGAATACGAATTTAGGTTCCTTGTCCCCGCATCCAACTTTTGGGCTCCTTGTCTTTTTCTCCTAATTGTTGATCAGCTGCCATCTTCATCTTAATCCACTGCATATGTCCTATTCATCAGTGCAAATGATCACTCCTGGCTGAATGCTGATGCTCTTGAAAAGACTCTGTGTTGGTATGAGGAAATTGAATGAGGAAAAAAGTAACTTGGTTTTCTTTAATAAAATATTTTCTATGGAAAATATTTCTGTGTAGAAGAGCTGGATTTTATGACTGGAGGGTACAGTAGCAGGCAGATGACCTCAAGCGCAAACCAGTTGGAGGTTTATCTCAGTGAGGGCCAAAGTAAGCCTTGGAAAGGTCCTTGGGATTTGGCTCCATTGTAGGAATTTGTGCTTTGAACATGGAAGCCTGTGCATTAGAATGTCAGTAACACACTAGGGAGGGAGCTGTTGTTGTTTACGCTTTGGGACATAGTTTCAGAAGAGCTCATCTCCCATTTAAGCATCATTTTAAGTGGCCAGATTTTCAAAAGTGCTCAGCATGGTATGGACAATTTGGCCATTTGTCCCACAATGGCAGCTTTTGGGTGCAGAGCTCTTTTGAGAATCTTGTTTAGGGTTTAAGTGGGAGCTGAATTCTTCGGAATATCTGGGCTAAACTGTGTGCACTGCTGAGCCCTGGAAATTCCACGCTGTTTTTCTTTTTGTACAAGCATAAAGTTGAGTGAAAAACATGGGTGTGACATGATGGGGCCTTCAAAGGCAAAGAAGAGCTTCTTAGGTTTTTTAAAAGCATAAATCCATGAGGAGATGTAGCTCAAGCTGATGCCCTGTGGCAGATGCCTATGTGCCTCTTCCCACAGGAAAAGGCCTGATGCTACAAACATCATCCAGCAAAGAGATCATTTCTCAATGATGATGCTCTGAGGAGAAGACCATGCTACTTTACATGGTCCCCATTAGCATAGTGTTTGAGCACCTCATGATATTTTATTTCACAACACCCCTATGAGGGTGGGCAGTGCTATTTTTTCCAATTGACAAGTGGGGAAGTGAGGCACACAGAGATTAATGACTTGCCCAAGGTCCTACAGGAAGCTGATGGTAGAGCAAGGAAATGAACCCAGATCTCCCAAGCCCCATGGTGGTATTCCAACCACTGGGAAAGTCTTCCTCTCTAACCATGTTGCATCTGTTGAGCTCGTGTCAATATTTATCAATCAGAGGTTGATAATTAAATAACATTTAGCTCTCAAAATGCACCTAATCCTACCTTACTTATTGAACATTCCTGCAGAGGGCAGAGGAAAATCATTGGTGCAGTTTCTCTTCCTATAATCATCCACCCTCATAGTGCTAGAAATACCATGCGTGTTTTATACATGGTAAGGACTGATGTATTGGAAAAGCTTTGTCCAAGAACAAAAATACTTGCACTCCTATTGTAATCACTGCATGGGACCCATGAAAATTGCTGTACTGGTGGAACTGCACAGCTTGCCCTCTTCATCTCTCATGTCCTTTTATCTCTTGTCCCTTCTTCCTCTTCCTCTGCTACAGCCTTGTGATGTACAGCCAGTATTTTAACCAATTCTTTTTTCCATTTTAAGCCCATGATACAGCTCAGGCTAGAAGGGAAAATGTTCACAGAAGAAGGGTGAAATCTTTGCAACCTATTTTTCCCTTTTAAAAATAAAAATGCTTTCTGTGAAGAGTACAAACAAACTCATTAGTACACGTTCTGTTGCTGGAAATATTTTTCAGACCTTGTTCTTGAATAACATACTGGGCCTGACTCTCACATGGCCCATTTGCTCCGCATCACCCCATTTACTCTGCAGCACTCTAGCCAGTATAAGGGGAGCTTAAATGTAATTTATGCCCATTGTATGGCCTGAGGTGTAAAGGGGACTCACTGTCAAGTATAGAACAAGGGTTCACTTCTGGAGTGAGGAGATCTGGGCTACAGACCTTGTAGGAGGATCAGAAGAGTTGTCCTTCCTTGGGATATCTTTGAGATTTTCTGAAGCTCTCTATGAGCTGTACCATGCCAAAGTCTAACATTTGCTTCTCATAGAATGGCAGCATGGATTATGGGTTACAGACTAGTCAAGTATGTGCTGTATCCTTCCCTTTTTTGACTGGCCCACTAGAAGATAAGTCCACTACTGTTTCTAATTGAGAGAGCTAGCTCTGTAGTTCAGTGGGGAAAGAGATGTGCTATGCTGGTGAAGGTTCGGGTTTCAGACGATCCTCATGATCCATGTGGGGTGGGCCATTAGTATCCAAACTGAATCTGAGCTCCATTGGTGATAAAGAAAGTGCCCCAACCTTGCCTTAAAAATAGTGGTGAAATTTTAACGGGGGCAAATTTCTGCCGATGCTCTTAACCTCAGGGATTGGAACATGGACAGTGGAGTTCCCTCTCTGCAGTAACTGGGGCCTGCCCCTCTGAGGAAAATGAGAAAAACAAATCCAGGTGAAGTTTACCTTCATGTTATTCCCACGTACTATTCACATCTAATAAGTGCAGAATAGTTCTTCCAAGTGATGGATGCAGCAGTGGTGTCCCAGACACATGCACGTTCCAGCCAAGGTCTCCAGAACAGCGGCCACAAGAGAGCACTGAGAGCTACCTGGAAATGTGCTGTTAGCTTGTTTGTATTTCTGACAGAGACAGCTGTCTTATCCCCGTCTAAAATTCTGACTCCGAGCTTTAGCTGTGCAATGTGCTGTCTTTCTGTACATGACTGAGTGATGTTGTCCTAGCGGATGGGTCCCTTTTCCTCTTTGTGGGTCAACACCTGCATCCAGCTAAAGAACCTTTCTTCTAACTCTAGTAGTCCTGTGTCTTTTGAAGCTGAGACATCCAGGTTCAAATTTCAGCTCTGTTTGTGTGTGATAATTATCTATTGATAGATAGAGATCTGTAGATAGAACCTATATGATTTACAGGCAAGAGTTACACAGTATAAATACATGATCAGTCCGCCGTATTATATATAAACATAAACGTTCCTGTATGCTTTGTTTATAGCACCATTAACTTCTTGGTACTTGGTCATTTCAAGCCAGGTATTTTAGGACTGAACACAGATGGGTTGCAGTGGTAAACATTTGAGATACTAATCAGCTTTTATCACATCTGCCTGTGCTGCAGCCAAATAAGCTAGATTGTGTGTTGACCTCCCTGTGTATATGAAAAAGCAAAATGGATTAATTTCCAGTGAATTTCTAAGCATTCCAGCCACTTTACCTAGCAGTGAGTTTACAGCTATCATTGGGGCAGGGAGACCGAGGGGGCTGAGGAATACTATCCTGTGTGGGAGGAACTCTAATGAATTAGTTTTGCTTTGTACCATTAAGCTGCCTGGGGAGAATGCACGGACGTGGAAAGCTCTATCTGGTGGAGATGTCATTCCTGCCAGGCTGTCTCTGAAAAGAAGGCTCTGTATATGAACATCCAAGGTGAAAGTAGGATGAAGGGCCAGGAGATAACGATAAACTATAATCAACTGCCATCCACAGCAAATTCTGTCTGCAATAAATCCCTGTCATTGTTTACATGAGAGATAAGCGAGGTGAGGTAGTATCTTTTTTGGACCTGAGATCTTCCTCAGGTCTGTGTGGCTCAGAAGCTTCTCTCTCACCATCAGAAGTTGGCCCAATAAAAGATATAACCTCACCTACTTTGTCTCTCTTGGGATCGACATGGCAAAAACTACACCGCATATAACATTGTTTATATAGGCATTTTCAAAGGGACCTAATAGATGGTACCAGTAAAAGGCTAATGCTTTACATTGTGTGGCCCATCTGAGAAGCTGCAATGTCATTGGGTAGGGCACTGGAAGTTCATAGCTATTAGAAAAGCACTAAATCCGCTCTAGAAGCTTTGTGATTTAAGGCTGTATCTCTGACGTTAAAACGACTTCACCTAAATAGTGGTTCCTAATAGCATCATCTAAACTTGTTGGAAAGATCTGTATAGTTTAAAGGGGAAAAAATAACTGAAAACTGGATTGGGGGATGCTTTCTAAGCATTGGGTTAAAGCGATCTCATTAGAACAAGGTAATTAAAAGAAAAAACTCAGTCTTAAAAGTATGGCAGCTACAGACATGGAAGTTCCTGGGAATAATAAGGACTAAATACAATTTTTGCCATATAGACAATCTCAGCACAGAAGTCAAGGACCTTGTAGCCATGAAGTCTGAACTGCCAATAACAGATGACCCTTTTGAGCCAGTCCCGAGGCATGTTGGCAAGTTGTTATGAATTCTTGATCTAGTTGTTGCCCTTTGTGTATTTGTTCTGTGGCTATAAAATACCTATGTTTTACATAGTGCTTTCTATATGGAGCTCCCAAAGCACTTTACTTTATGCAAGTGGCATTATCCCCATTTTATAGAAAGGAAAACTGAGGCACAGAAGTGATACTACTTGCCCAGTGTTACTAAGCAGGCTAGCGGCAGAACCAGAAATAGAAGTCAGGGCTCTTCAGTTGCAGATCGGGGTCCTAATTACCAAGCCATATCACCTCCTTAGTGAGTGTCGATCTCAACGCCTCCCTACTTGGCTCCTTTCACTGATTCTGCATTCAGTTAAAAACAAAGATAGTTATTTCTAAATTATTTCTTGGATCAGTGACCTACAAAACAGAGACACAAATTCCTTTTAAGCTAAATAACATTGACACATGTTACATCTTCCTATTTGAGATAGTTCCGGGCCAATACTCTATGTTCAAATGTTCTCGTACTATGGGAAGTCTTTCAAGAAAAAGCAAGAACTTGGGGCCTGGGTGCTTTATTCTTGGATCTGCCATTGACCAGCAACATCAGTTGCTTCCCTTGTCTGTGCCTCTGTTGCTCCCTCCACCCTCTGTCTTATCTACGTAGACATAAAACTTTTTGCAGCAGGGACTCTCTCGTGGTGTTTCCACAGCACCTCTCACAATGGGGACCCCAATCTCGGATGGAACCTCTAAGCACTACTGTAATATAAATAATAATAATAATCCAGATCTGACTCCATCAGACTGCTGACTCCCCATTCTTCATCACCTCAACTCCAAGGGTGTGTCTACACTGCCATTAGATTCCTGCGGCTGGCCTGTGCCAGCTGACCTGGGCTTGTGGGGCTCAGGCTGCAGGGCTGTTAAATTGCACTGGAGATGTTCAGGCTCCAGCTGCAGCCTTTCCACCCCTCTGGGTTGTGAAGCCCAGGCTGACGGCCAGGCCCGAATGTTCACACTGTAACTAAACAGTGCCTTAGCCTCAGCCCTGTGAGCCTGAGTCAGTTGGCACAGGCCAGATGTGGGTATCTAATTGCAGTGTAAACACCCTAAGATTCTCATCCGCACCTGTACTGTTCTGCCCTGCCTGTGTCTTTGATCTGGCCTGTCATAGCATCACCCTCAACTCCTACACTCTTTCAGCTATGCCGGTCAACGCTCCATTGCTTCTCCCACAAGTCTCTGTCTCTGAATCTGCCGATCACCTCCCTCACCATTCGGTTGCCCTTGCTGCGTCCACTCCTGAACCAGCGCCACGCGCATTTGAACCTGCACTGATCCCCTGTGAGCTGTAGAGGAGAGGTTGCGGCCCTTGGCTTCACCATGACTTCCATTCCTTTCCAGCACCTGGGTCTGCATTAGTGGACAGCTGCACAGAACCTGGGCTGAATTTAGCTCTTGGTAAAGTATTAGGAAAACGAATACCTAAGCAGCAGAAATTAAGCAAGAAAGTTTTGAAAAACTGTCCTGTCGCATACTTATCTCATTGCTTCTCCATAGATGAAAGCATATGAGTTGGAACAACCTGTTCATTTTGACTCAACAGCCGGCTTTTACTTTACACTACCATCTGCTGTAAAGAGATAATAACGAGTTTTAAATCAAACTTGAAGGCAAAAGGCGGGGGGAGGGGAGGAGAAGTTATGTTCCATTTTCTAGTCCCCTCTGCTAAAAAAGTGAGAAATTGGCAAAATGCTTCCTGATGTTCATTTAGTTTGGTGTAGCTCCCCTATCGCCAGGTACGGCATCTCTGAATGTTGATCTCCAGTGGAGCCTGGTGAGTCCAACCACACTCCAACTGCTTATTTTGCTTATTTAAAGTGACTGACTGATATGAGATTTTTTTTCTGCACCCGCACCAACCCCCTTATTTATGTGAGTACGTTTGACCTGAAATATAGGGTTGAACGTTGAGAATGTGTGTGTTGACTGTGATCATCCTTACAATAAACAAAACAAATGTTTTCAGTTGCCTGATAGACGGATCGATCCTTGATGAGAGAGGAGTGCTGGGTAAGATTCTGTGGCCTGTGTTATGAAGGACATGAGACTAGATGATCGCAGTAACGTTAAGAATATATTTCTCTCTTCTTTCTTTTCCTTTTTGTGAAATGCAAGTGACTGAGCCGACTTCTTTTTTCCCCCTCATTTAAATGTCTCTCCTCGGTATAGGATGAGTGCTTCCTAAGGCTTCAAAAATGGAAATTTAAATACCTGTCTCTCTTACTTGTCAGCCTGCAGGAGAAACAGCTTGATTTGTTTGTAGGGAATTTCCTTGTTTGTCATGTATGTGTGCACATAAATAAGTGTTCTTTGTGTGAGAAGAATAACGCGAGGGAAAACGAAACAACCGAGTTTTGATTTTGATCCTGAAATTGGTGAGTTATATTGTCATTACAGTACTATTCAGAACTTTCTCTCTACAAGTTGAAGCAACACTGCAGGAACGTTATATGTCACAGGCAAAACTGGCACTTTTTTAAGTGGTCACACTGTATGTTTTTACTTAGGGTGTATTGGGTGTTGTTGACTTCACTGCGACAAGCAGAACACAGAAATTATCCAATGTGCAAAAATTTTCAAGTATAACCAATAGATTTAAAACAGTGGTTTTTAATGTTTATTTCATTTGTGGACCCCAACAAAATGTTAAACAAATGCGCAGACCCCTTTGGAAATCTTAGACACAGTCTTCGCACCTCAGGTTGAAAACCACTGTTGTATGGTAACGACAACCTTTCACAGACACCTTAACCATACTCTCCAGTTGAAAAAGATAGCCCAGGTTGAAAAACCCTGATTTAACATGTTGTCAGAAAGCCACATAGTATGATCTTATTGAAAGAGAGATCTTCATCCTGAGTTTATGCAAAAGGCAGTGAAACAAAAACAATGAACTTTGTGCCCTAAGCTTGGCTATATCTGACATAAACTCGACCCATTTCAGTAAACAAGCCATCCAAGGACTTAAATTCTTTTGTTGAAAGAGAAAGAGACTCCTCATATGTTTCTTAACAAGCCTGCAATAGGTTTTGCAAAATAGAAAAGAAAAAAAAATGTTAGTAATGAGTTTAAGCATTGTACAAAAGTTCAACATGATATTATTATTTGTATTAAGGTACTGACTAAAGCTCCAGCTGAAATAATTGTAAAAAGATGTAATAATAGATCAGCCCTGCCTTGGAGAATTTACAATCTACATAAACAAGAATGACAAAGGATGGGAAGGGAAACAGACACAAGAGAGAGAACATGATTTGCCCAACATGACACAACAGGTCAGTGGTAGAATCAGGAACAGAACCCAACTTTTCAGAAACGCTTTTCGATGCCCTAGCCATGGCACCACACTGCTTTTCACTCGTGTATGTCCATTTTACTTTGTTTAACTGAAGATCAGTTGCAAAGAGTCAGCACAAGGGCTATTCATCACTTGAGTGGTATATGTCTAGCCCTCTTCATGAGGGTGAATTTCATTCACATCACCTTGCTACCCACTTTATCCTAGCACTGTTTTTTCCAAATATAGGTCCAGCCCCTTTGATAACTAGATTGGAGCTGTGTTTTCCCTTTATTTTCAAACTTAGTTCTCATTTTAAAAAGATAGCTCTCCCGTATACTTGCTGGCCTCCAAAATCCGAAATGCTTGTTCAGTGCTCTGATTTGTTACTAATTATGATTGTGCCTTGATGGATGATTTAAAAGAAACCAGGGTCAGCAAATTCCTGCTCTGGTTCAACTAGCATTTGTTACTGTTTTAAATTATCTTGAGTCTGAAAAGTGCTACTTTTAAAATTTAGAGTGATGTGATTGCCTGAAGCCTCTCCATGTGTTAATTAAATCATCATAATTGTTGTTTCCTGAGACTGACAGGTTATAAATAGTCTTCCCTCCCCCCTCCTGCAGCAATTTGCTATGAATGACAAGCAAAACTACTATTGTGTAAACTGTACATCACACATAAGCCCTTCCTATTTCAGACTCTATTGCTTGATTGTTATTTCATTTTCCTGAAATAATTGACAGTGCCTTTCTTAAAGGCTGGGCAATTACGTTGTTCTTTTTGGACATTGTGAAATGAGGCAACTTGCGTTCAGTGTCAGCTTTCTCCATTTAATATGACTGGTTGTGGGAAGAGAAGAACTGAGGGTCTGGTCTCCATAGGCAGGTTTCTCTGCCCAACAGGGTGCCTAATGTGCCCTGTTATAAATGGCAGAGAAGGAACCAGCATTCTAAGCATATTAGCAGATAGAACCGAAACAAGTAGGAGCTGCCATCATCCTCATCCTCTTTTCCAGGGAAGACAGAATGAAAGAGCTATATGAAACGCAAGCAGCTTTGGTTTGCATGGGGTCTGTGCGAAGCTTTCCCTTGTCTTCTGATCCATATTGGTTTTCACCGTATCATTTGATCTAGACTAGGTGAGGAAACAGGGGAAAGTATAATTGCTTGGAACTTGAGCTTTTTCAGCATGTTTGATGCCTTGCATCCACAGACATTTTACAAATGCCGCTTGCACCATTTTGTTGTAACTTGTGGGCTGAGGTCTTTAACTTAGCCTGGTGTAGGCTGCCATGGTTTCCCTTCAGTGGCCAGGGAAGCCAGAGGCTTTGCAGCTGCACAGGGTCAGCTGTTCCACCTAAATCCAGCCCACCGGGAGGAGCTGGGGGGTATTTTTCAAAATGCGTAATGCAGTAAAAGCCACCCTTGCTTCCAGCCACAGTGCGAAGCACTATGGGTCAGATGGGCATGCCAGAACTGTCGTGCTGACATGACCTGTAGGCTCTTGCTGAACAGTATTGCTGTGTGGACCGATCAAAACCCTTGCAAAGACCAACAGTGCAACTTGCCACCTGCCTCTGAGATGCATTCTGAGCTCTAGGCTTGAATTTATGGAAGAACTTTTGGTCCTCTGCTACGGCCCTTTCTGCCACTCCAGTGGTGCAAAATAAGCATAAAATGGGCTTAATTTAAGAGTTTCCCCATTCAGGGGCATGACCAGAACAGCTTGTGTAAAGGACCATTCAGGGACAGTTCCAGCCAGCAAAAGTTACAGCAGCCAGGAGGAGGATGAAGGGAGATGCACATGCATCTCCAGATCTCTCAGGGTTAAAGCCTTCCATTCAGGTACCTGTGCATCTCTCATAATGTGCAGAGTATTATAAGGTTCCACAGCTTTACATCCAAACCAGGCAAAGAGTTAACTGGAGGGTAGTGATTACCAGCCAAGAAGAAGTTATATGATGGATGGCACATGCACTGAGACTTTTGATTTGCTGACTGCTGTGGAATTGAAACTACTGGGAGCAGGTGTAACTATGATCTGTGTATGCCAAAGTAAAGCATAGCGTAGCCTTTCTGTCTTTGATCAAGATAAAAATGAGTGAAGAATCCATTGGCGGTCTGTCAGAGACCCTAAATTGTCATGTTCTACACACAGTCCTTCTGGAAAAGACCATTGCAGGGATCTTCTGACTCAATGAGGCTTGTTATGACAGGTTTGGCCAGGCCAGTGTCCCTTCCCCATCCTCTTGGGGCCTTCCCTTGTGGAGTTGTGCACCAGTTTTGCTAGGAATCTTGGAAATCCCTTGAGCATTGTGGAAGCCCAGAGGGCACAACATTTCACTTTCAGCTGTGGATGCTATGGGGCTGAACCAGGATTGGTGAAGGATGGGAGATGGGGATAAAGGTGCCCAGAGATGTGTTATCTTCTCTGGGGAACCTTCATGCAAAACTAGAGCGAGACAGTGTATGTCCACTCTAGCCCCACACCTGTCCCAGTAACAGTTCCCCCGGAGTTGCCCAGTCTCTACCGTCTCCCTCAGCATGGATCATAGAGCCTATAGAGAGGGCTCAGTGGGGTCGAATTTTGGGAAAAAGGGGGCAGAGGTGATGGTTACATTGAGGCATCTCAACCTTTCTGTCCCTCTCTATAGGATACCCTCTGTTTGTGGTTTTGGAAGGCAGCATGGTCTAGTGACTAGAGCATTGGCTGAGACCTGGGAGACCAACTTCTGCCATTAGCCTGCGGTCTGAGTTTGGCAAAGCCACATCAGGGTCGAGTTGAAGGGCAAAAATGGGAGACAGGTGCCCAGCTCCCATGGACTTCTAATGGGACTTGGGCACCTAAACTGCTCTTTGTGTCTTTGATGGTCTTTTCCTTCCCTTCTGTGACTCTTTTCCTTCCCACCCTTCATATGTCTCATCTATTTAGAGTGCAAGTTCTTTGTGCTTTGTGCATGGACAGCACCTCGCACAATACAGCCCTGGTTTTGGTCGGGGGTCCGTCTCTAGACTTTACTATAATATAAATGATAGGTACAGTCTAGACCCTAGCGAGATGCCTATCGAATCTGGGGCAGTTTTGTGTCAAAGTCTGCCTGAAGTGGGCTGCTTTGTCTTAGTCTGTTCTTAGCAGAGGCCAATTTAGCTCTTTTTAAAATGTCCACACTATACTCGGATATAGCTGAGACTAGCTTATAGCAACTCAAGTGCCTTCTCCAGTGGTTTTCTGCGGTGCAGTGAAATTGCATGATTTTAATGTGAATTTCTAATCTGTTCCTTTTACCAACACGATCATTTTCTTTCCCAGAGCCTGTAAATCATATGTTAGGCTTTTGATTTAAAAAGCCTTATCAATGTCACATACAAAGTAAAATGGGGAAATATAGGCAGCTCTTCTGTTGCCACAGTTGGAACACAAATTGTACAAATTAGACCAGGAATCAAGTTACTGGCAATTTCACATTAGCAGAAATTTGCTTCTGTACACAAAATCTACAAGGTTTTTTCCTTTCCCCTTCACATTTCTTCTTTATTTATTTAATATAGTGGCAGCCCCAAAACACAGAAAACATCTGCACCTTGCCAGATTCACCTTCTGCTGTTGTTTTTATTGATCCCCAAGCATTTATTATATTCATTAACCTTCAAGAGCTAAGTCCACTCTTTTTACTATAATAGATCAGAGACTAGACTTATCATTGTTGATCCATTTAAGAACTTTTTCTATAGACAATAGCAACCAGGAGACATGCATAAGAGAATATCTTCAATTATTTATTACATCTAATGAAGACTGAAAGAGGGGACATTTTACTCTGATGCAGATAATAGATTAATAGATTTTTAAGACCAAAAGAGACTCTTAGATCTTCTGGTCTGACCACCTGCGTACACAGCCCATTCAAATTTCAACCAGTTACCTCTATATTGAGCCCAGTGGCTTATGTTTGAGTAACACATATCTTCCCAGAAACGCATCCAGATGAAGTAATCTATGGAAAGTGAATTCATCACTTCCCTTGGTAGGTGGTTCAAATGGTTAATCACCCTCACTTTTAAAAAATGTGTTAAACTGTTGTTATCATACCTTTCTCCACATTTAGACTGAACTAATGTCAGAGGGGAAGGATTAGCTTATCGTTAAGACACACATGAGTGGGGTTTAGAAGATGTGGATTCAATTCCCTGCTCTGTCACAGACTTTCTGTGGTAAACCCATTTAAAAACAAAACCTCTGAAATATTTTTTCCTAGCGAAAGTAACTTTTCAATGAAATAGAAATGTTGGCAGCAAAGATTTCTGGGTTTGGTTGAAAAGTTTCAAGTTTTCAATTTTGCAACAAAAAACCCAAACAATTCAAATGAAAATGGAAAAAAAAATCACTTTTGTTGAAATTCACCTTTTGTCTTTCTTGTCTATTTAAGTTTCTAACGTCTTCACAGTAGGGACTGGTTCTTACTATATGTTTGTCGGACATGTGGAATAATGGGGATCCAACTGGAACCTCTGGGTAAATCCTGGTCTCTCTGAAGTCAGTGACAAAGCTCCTATTGACTTTAGTGGAACTGGGATTTCACTGTCTAACTCAAAGGTGGTATACATAACAATTTCTCAAACCCTGAAACAGTGGTTCCAGCACATCAGGGAAACTGTGTTTCCTGTTTTGTGACTCAGTGGAGGATCTAAATACATGGATTTCCCATATGAAAAAATAGTATATAATTTATTCATCTTGACGTCTGCTCTATAGAGTTTTTTAAACCACCCAATAGAATTTAATAATGTACTGTATTCCTACTATAGAATTCTATAGATTTTTTTTAAGAGCCCATAGAAAAGACACTATTCATTAAATTCTGTACATTTTTAGACTAATGTATATGGAACCATTCTATAGTACTTTTTTAAGAGGGAGATATGGCTGTTAATTGGGAAGATTTGTCCCGTCAGCTAGGAACCTGTAAGAACATAGGCAGGCACAGTATATTCATCTTTCTGGATGAAGTAATAACCATGGGCTCCTACAAATAAAGGATTTCCGTAATAAGGTCTTTAGAAAAAATGAAAGCATTTGTCAATGAACCCAAGTCTTTCTTGTTCAGCATAGGTCTGGGCTGAGCAACAGTAGAAAAATGTTCGTTACGGGGAATGAATAGAAATGCATTGAATAAACCCGGTGTCCAGATAATGTCCCCATATTTTTTTCCTCCTAGAAAATTGCTGTGCGAAAGCATAGCTAAGAAAACTCAAAAAAGTAGATTCCAAGGCAGTATCAGAAACAAATGCTGGGAACCCTAACCAATAACAACTTGACCTACAAAATACTGATTTCAGTGAGAGTTAGGTGCCTAGATACCTTTCAAAATCCTTTGAATACAAAGGAAAAAACTCCTAGGCCTGGATTTTCAGACCCTAAATTGATGTTACAACTTTCTCCACTGCTCCCCCCTCAATAAATAAATAAATTAAAATGGTGGAACTATCCAGGTGTATGCTAACTTTACCCACTCCATCATCTTGCTTTTTGTTACCTTGCCCCCTTTTCTGCATATGTAAGTGGTCATTTTAGATCATAAGGCTGCTAGAGTTGGGGTCCTGTCTTAGTGTTTTTATATTGGTTTGTAAAGTGCATATAGTCCTGTTTGCCCTATAGTAATAAATAACACTTTATGGCTTTATTTTATAAAAGGTGACATCCATAATCTTGATTCAGTATAAACGTTTAGTATACAGATCATAACCTGATCATTTTAATGAAAACTTGAGGTATGCATAGGTCTCTTCTGCATAAAGATTATGACATACTGTAGTCTGTAAGGTAGATATGTTGTGTGCATTTACATATAGGGAGGTAGCGTGGTCCAGTATATAGGGCACTAGAGTGGGACTCATTGTTCAATTTCTGTCTCTGGTTTAATGGTTGACTTGGGGGCAAGTCACTTCCACCTCTGTGTCTCAGTTTCCCCGCATGTGTTATAGTGACTTCTTTTATCAAGCTCTTTGAGATCTGTGAATGAAAAGCACTATATCTGGATTATTACTTTTTATGTACAAGATTAAGTCAATGGCTGATTTACTCCAGTTGAAAATCTGACCCATACATCCAAATTAAAATGCAAACTAACTTATTTATTGTATTGTATTACTGCATCACCCAGAAACCCTAATCATGGATCAGTACCCATTGTGCTACGTGCTGTACAAACACAGCACAAAAACACAGTCCCTGCCCCAAGGAGTTTACAGTCTTAGCGGCAACTCAACTGGTGTTTTCATAAATATATATTTACTCAAACACAATTTGTGTGTGTGTAAAACATTTTGATAGTTCACATAGTAGTAACTTGCTAATACAAAAGAGGAGTCCTAACCTGATTTGTACCCCAACGCAAAGAGGCCGCCTAAACTCCAAACTGATCTGATGTCATAAATAAGATTGAAGTAGCATTCAATAGCCCAACAATATAAAAGAAACAGGTCATAGGGATACCAGTGCAGAATGTTGCCGAAAAGTTCAACAGTGATGGAGAACTTGAATCGGCAAAATTCAATAACCCATTACACACCATGTCATATCTGCGCTGTGAAAAGCTCTGAAACCTGACTGGAATTCTTCATATTGCTGAGAAGTTGTATTTTTATGTGAATATGAATTAAAACAATTCTAGTACTCTTTAACAACAACAAAAAAGACAACACAATACAAAAAAGTTAGCTGTCGAGAAGGTTTCTTCAGCAAATGAGTAGCTGTAGATTAGCTAGAACTATAATAGATTCTAAAGAGAGTCGCTATTCCTTGGACAGCCAGTGCCATGACAAGTAGACCTCAGCAGACAAGTAGGAGGTGGATCCACAGCACATCATTACTGTCAAACTGTTGTAATGCCAGACACTGTAAAGCACTGAAATTCCATTGGCAGTAAGTTAAGAAAGTTAGCGTTTAGCGGATAATTGGGAAACTGACTTGGTATACAGCTTGCCCTCAAGATCTGGAAACTTTTTATTGAAATAATTGCAGATCTTATAGCATGCATCGATAGGAGGGACTACAAGTTTATTCAGTGAATTTTGTCTTTGTTTAAAAGACTGAGCTTGCCAGGATCTGTGACTGTTCATGAATTTGGGATTATCATTATTATACATAATTTATTATAGTTTCACAAGAGCACTCAGGACCCAATTAATATCTAGGCCCCCTTATTATTTGTATTGCAACAATATTTTGAGGGTCTAACTGAGATCGGGGCCCTATTGTGCTGGGTGTTATACGTACACATGATAAGAGACAGTCCCTGCTTCAAAGAATTTACAGTCTCAGTAACAAAGCAATGAAAGGCTGAGAGAGGACACAGAGGTACACAAGTGAAATTACTTGTCCAAGGTCACATAGTAAGTGAGTAACTGAGCCACGATTAGAACACAGGCCTCTTGGCTCTCAAGGAAGTGCCTCACCCACTTGGTTACACTGCCCCCATTGAACATGACACTGTCCAAACAAAACACAGTCCATGTTACAAAGACTTTATCTTTTAAACTGGAAATTCTTTGCTTGGGGGTGGGGGGAGGACAGTCTGTTCTCAGCCTCATTTCCTGAGCATTCTGAATTCTAGAACTCTCCTGCATACAGCCCTTTCCTACCTATATGCAAATGACACTTATTTTTATGGACACTTCCTGATGAAACCCTCCTACATCAAGAAAATGGGACTTTAGGTCCTTAAGACACCTCATTGCTTTTGAAAATTTTCCCATCTATAACATTTCCACAATGATGGTGCATTTATTGGTGTTACCTTTATGACTTCAGATAGAAATGAACAGTTTTGCAGCTGGATCTTGTCAGTTGCAAAACTCTGTTGAGTTTCAAAGGGAATTGAGGGGGTTCAAGTGATTACAGGCCTGGGCCCTTTTCCTATTAGTGCTTTTATGTTTTTGTTTTCTGGTTTTTTGTTTGTTTGTTTGTTTTTTTCTTTTAAGATCCACAAACAGAAAACAAATGATGCATCAGATATTTGCATATACCTTTCTGCGACTCTCTCCAACCAAATGTAGATATTACATGGTTTTATAGCTTTATTTGTGTGGCTTTTTTTTCCTCCCACCACGTTTCCTTTATAGTTGATCATAGCCATAGTATCACCTGCAATAAGGAGAGTTGGCATTTTTAATCCTCTGAAAGCCTAGACAGCAATGCAGTTTTCAGCTTTCTCTGTCCATCAGTTGAGTGCTGGTGAGTTTGATACCTCTTTTCTGTTGCACAGATACATACCGTTACCTGCTCATCTAAGATCAGTGAATAGGTTTATGGGAGTGGATTCAGTGTTCTAGCATGTCCTGTCCAAAGAGAATTCGTTGGGATGCGTGCAACTAAATGGATCCTGAGAGTGAAATCCTACTGATAGGTAAATCATACTTAACAACATGCTGCCTCAGATTAATAGATCCCCCTGGAAGCAGAATTCAATGGGGTAGTGATGAGGGGCCTATAAAACGGGTTTGTAGCCCCTGTGCAGCTCGCTGTTCAGTTCTGAAGTGACTCGGAATAGGACAACGGTTGACTGGGACATTTGCTTGTGCATAAAAAGTTCCCATCTTCTCTCCCCCACTTTCTTGCAGTGGAAAGAGCTATGAGACCTATTGGAATTTGAGGCTCTTCATGGTTTCAAGCAGGGAAAGCAGCATCTTCTAACGTAGAAAACTCTAGACTTGGAACTAGCAGACTTCGATTCTATTCCCATCTCTGCCACTGGCCAGCTGGGCAAGGCACTTCCCCTGTCTATGCCTGTTTCCCCATCTGTAAAGCAGGGATAATGAGAAGTGAGACTTACCCATGGTTGCAAAGCACTTTCAGATCTGCATGTGAAAAGTGCTGTAGAAGAGCTAAGTGTTATAATTTGAAGTTCCCTTCCCTACATGGTCCTCCTGAGCATGTAAGGAGGTTGTGCACAGGATAGTAGAGCTGGTCAGAAAATGTTTTTTATTCTCATAAAAATTTTGACAAAAATGAAAAGGTTTCCATCGTTTTTTGCTTCAAAAGTTGTAGATTTTTTCTTGAAAGACAACAAAACCCCCAAATAAAATATGTAATATGGTTTCAGGAATTGAAAACTGACAACTTTCAGCCAAAACCCAATTTTTCAGTTTGTTTTCTAAACAATAACCCATTTTTGTTGTCAAAATATGTCCATTGTGAAGAGAACCCATTTTTCATTTAAAAATTAATCAAATGACAAACCTTACCAGTCCAGTAGTACCGGTTGGAATTTAAGCCTTAAAAGATTACCACCTTTATTTGTTTTCATCATTAATTGTGTCGTGGCTGTGCATCAAAGCCCAAACATAGATTTAAGGCCCAGTTGTGCTAGACACTGTACAAGCAATGAACAAACAGATGGTCCTAACCTTAAAGAACTTCCAGTCTAAATTTTACGTTTCTGCTTTAGGAAGCAGCATATTAGTTCACAGTAATTTATTCCCCTGAAATCTATGTCAGGGGGACAAATGACACATGATCCAAAGAACTCTCCCTCTGCACCAAGCATTAACTTTTCCTTCTCTGACCCTCCACCACCCGAGATAGGGGCATGTAAGAATAGTTGTCTGATACACAAAGCATTAACGGAAGCTCTTTTTATCTCATCCCCTCTGCTATCTTAAATAATTATCAATATTTATAAAAATCAGTAGGACAATTGAATTCTGCTCCAGGGAAATAAGGAAGCCTTCTTCTTTTTTTCTTTTTTTTTCGAGAATAGTAGTATTTTGATTTATAACCCAGCACTGTACCCTTTCCCATCTATTTAATGGTAGTACCTTTCCTGTTAGCAGCAAGCTTATTATTTCAGATATATTAGTTCTTGGTTACTGAATTTCATCTTAGATATGGTGTAGAATATTTCTTTTCCTTCTCTCTCATCTGCACCCATGATCCTGTCTAAAGCAAGCTCTTATTTTTACTTCTGTATAACAGTAGCTTTCATCTCCCAGCCCTACGAAAGAGAGCATCTGTGAGGCTTGCAGTTTTCTTCACAGTCCATGCCTTTATGTGGACGTTTCCCCTCTGCTGAACCATGCCCTCTGCAGTCTCTTCACAGAACGCTGCTACAATACTAGCAATACATTTCCTCCAGCACTAATGCCTCAGCAGCAGCTTTGACACGAGGCCAGCATTACAAAAAAAAAAGGAAAGGAAAGAAAGGATATTAAAAGCAGCCTCTGTCAAATAATATGCCATTCTGTGTTAGAGCACCTTTCTCGAGCACAGAGGGCTCTTACGATGGCCTATTAATCAAGGAACAAACACAAGCTTTTGAATGAGCTCTTGATAAACAAATCTGAACGCGGTGGTTAAAAGAGTGGGTCTTAAACCTAGGAGTTATTTCACAATGAATATGTGTGTGTGTATTTTTAACAAAAAGCAACAGAATAGAAATGGGAATTGGGAGGTGGATTTGTGATTTACACCCACCATTTACATTTAGAAAGTGTTATTTGAAATCAGAAATGTGTTGACTTAACTGGAAACAATTATTTAATGCAAACAATGCGTCAAGGTGACACATCTTGCACCTGGATTTAATACGTTGCATACAAGGCAAAGCATTTGCAAGGAGGTGGGGTTTTTTTTGTTTTTGTTTTTACATGACCCTACAAACGTTGCTATGGCCCTAGAAGCAATCAGATGCTATGGTGATGGGCATGATATAAGAAGCTACATAGACAGTAAGGTGCATGGATGGAGAAGTAAATTACTGGTGTAGAGAAACACTGAATCTTAATTTTGGTTTATTTTATAGTGGGCTAATACAAACCCCATCAAAAGCCATGGAAAGAGACCCAGTGACTTCATTAGGCTTTGGATTAGGGCCTGAAACCACAGAGTTTAACATTGCCTCATGCAGAGCTTGGAGGAACATTACTGCGCTGGAACTAGGAATTCCTGCAAGGCAGTTGTGATGCTCCATTGATTGCTGTGAACAAGGCTCTTGCACCAGGAATGGCAATATTGCATAAATGGATAGGGAAAAGGCAGACTGGGATTTGCAGAAGAAGCAGGCAAAGGAGTAAAGGAAGACAATGTTCATGAGGCAGGTTAAAGTAGGTCTAGGGAGGGATTTAAAAATGAGGGCAAGTTTGAACTGGATATATAAATGAACTGAGAGTGTTGTGAGGCTGGGGGTGCCATGTTATGGACAGAGATTCCTATCAAAGCTGTCAGTCTTTAACAGCATAGTTGATCATTTAGACGTTACCTCAGAGAGATTTCTTGGGGGGTTGGCCTCTTTGTTCTGCATATAAAAATTGCAATGTCAAGACTCACTAGAGTCCTCTTGAATCTTGGTGGTTTCTCCTGGACTATAGGCAGAGTAATATAAGCAGTAGTGTCTGCACTTTACTACTACCATGTCATGAAAATAATTCCCAGAATAGGTTTGGTATGTATTTTCTGTTTCCTGCTAAAATGATTAACACACCACATTTTTTTGCCTCTGAATTTCTTGGCCCCATTTTTCCAAACTTGGCAATTACCTTGTTGTCAGGTCACACCTTTAGATCTGCATATGTGCAAAGCATGTTATTGCACACATATTTGCATGTGCACATTCCAGGCTTGCAGATGCAGCAAATTTTGCAGGCCAGAATAAATTACTTTTTTTCAAAATTAGTTCCATCATGTTTCCAGGTCTATATTTGCACATTTAATACTCATGTGGAAAATTGTGATCCAAATGATTTGTAGATGGGATTGTGAAAGCTGTTGGCACTGGTCTAATTCTGCTCCCATAATGCTTCCGTTGACTTCAATGGAAGCAGAATTAAGTCAACAGTGAGCACTTTTTTGAAAATCCCAGGATCGGTTCCTTCAGGTCATAAAAATTAAACTTTCTTGGGCAGAAGATACTGGAGAAATACAAAACTGTACAAACTAGTTTTGGCCAACTTCTTTTTTTCTCTCCTGAAAAGGCTTTGGATGCCAAAAAAAAAAAATTCACACACATTTTGTTGAATTTTTTCATGTTTTCAGCATTTGTTTCATTTCATTTTTTTCTTTCCTCCTTTCTTCCCACCCCCATGGAAAAGTAGAGATAGAAAAACATGAGGGGTGGAAACTAAACCTTTTTTAATAATTCAAAGCAAAAATGTTCATTTTGATTAATTTTTTTCACCAAAAATGATTTTGGGGTGAAATTCATTATTTTTTAATTTCACCCAGCCCTACCTACAAATGTGAATGAAATAATTCTTGGAACTCCCCTATGATGGATAATTTTATCCCCATGTTATTGATGAGGACTCTGAAGTACAAAGAGGCTAATTAGACTGCATCCTGAAATGTAAGTAGGTGCCTAACTCCCATTGGTTCACATAGAAGTTAGGAGCTTTAATACCTTAAGGGATGTTGGTCTAAGAGACTTGCTGAAGGCCATCAAGGAAGTGTGTGTAAATTCAGGAACAGAAAACAATTCACAAGATTCCCAGTCCAGTGTTTTAATTGCTAGGCATTCTTCCTCCTTAGTACAACAGTGTTAACATTTAAGTTTGGAGAGTGCTCATTATGGAGAAATTGAATTAGCAAATGAATAAGTTCTTTTAGAGGCATCCTAAATTACATTGCTAAATTTCTGTTCAGTTACATCAAGGGTTCCTTGCCAACAAAGACTCTAAACCTTACCTACAAGATGACACAGCCTGGAATGTACCCAGCTTGGTGCCAAGTATCTTCCAAGATACTTGGAAGCTCAATGGTAACAAAGGAGAATTTGATCCTGACTCCTCTGAAGTAATTAATTTAAGGTTTTTTAAATTAGTGTTCTGCAGAAGCCGGGTTATTGTCACTTGCATCCAATTAAATTCTCAAGTCTTTGCTTTATCCATATGCTACTGTATGATAAGCTTTGTTCAGGACTACAACTGTGTTGAGAGTGATCCTGGGTTTAATTCTTTTGTTTATGCGTAATGTATCCCTTGGTTGAAGTCTTCTTGTCTTCCCAAAACAAAGGTCTTTCTGTCACATGAAAAGTGTTTCATAGCAGTTTAGGGACAGTGTTAAAGTTTTTTACTCTGTTTATAAAATTTCTTGATCTTACAGAAACAAAGAATTTGTATGCCAGAAAATGAAATTCACTTTCTGACTGAGAAAATCCTTCATTTTTTAAAATTCTTACCATGAACCCCTTGATCTCCTAAATACAATATTTTGCAACTTCAACATCCCCGATAGGCACAGAAGCTAGCATATCATTAACCAAAAGGATGCTTTCCAAATGACATGCAGCAATTAATCAGCCCAAATATACATTAAGGATTAATAAATGATTTATAGATTTCCTAAGATATATGAATGGTATGTGTTAAAGATGGTTATAAGCATATCAAGAAGATGTTATATATGGTTATAAGCCATATAGAGTTGGATTCTATTAGAATCTGTAGCAATTGATTATCCATTTCTTAAAATATCTATCAGTAACTCTTTATAAACTGCTTATAAATGCATCCTCAATATATAAAATATGGCAAAATCTGTAGTCACAAAACAATTGAATGAGTTCATAGAATCATAGCACTGGAAAGGACCTTGAGAGGTCATCTAGTCCAGTCCCCTGCACTGAGGGCAGGACTAAGTAATATCTAGACCAGCGGTTCTCAACCTGTGGGTCGCGACCCCGGCGGGGGTCGAACGACCAAAACACAGGGGTCGCCTAAAGCCATCGGAAAATACATATTTCTGATGGCTTTAGCCGCTGAGAAGTCGCGCTACCATCTGTAGCAGCGCTATTCAGCTGGAACGCACACCGTTATGGATGCGCGTTCCAAACTGAATGCCTGCGCGCATGCGCAGACGTGATTGCATCATCCGTCCGGGGCCTAAGGGGCAGGGGAAGCGGGGAGAACGCTCCACAGTCCATAGCAGCGCATTACGTGTGTCCGGCGCTTGCTGACGTCATCAGTTTTGAAGTAGCCACCAAAATTATTTTTTGGTTTGGGGTCACCGCAATATGAGGAACTGTATTGCGGGGTCACGGCATTAGAAAGGTTGAGAACCACTGATCTAGACCATCCCTGATGACAGGCATTTGTCTAACCTGCTCTTAAAAATCTCCAATGACGGAGATTCCACAACCTCCTTAGGCAATTTATTCCAGTGATTAACGACCCTGCCAGTTAGGAAGTTTTTCCTAATGTCCAACCTATATCTCCCTTGCTGCAGTTTAAGCCCATTGCTTCTTGTCCTGTCTTCAGAGATTAAGAAGAACAAATTTTCTCTCTCCGCCTTGTAACAGCCTTTTATGTACTTGAAATGGTCCCCTCTCGGTCTTCTCTTCACCAGGCTAAACAAACCCAGTTCTTTCAGTCTTGCCTCATAGGTCATATTTTCTAGACCTTTAATCATTTTTGCTGATGTTCTCCAATTTGTCCACATCTTTCCTGAAATGTGGTGCTGAGAACTGGTCACAATACTCCAGTTGAGGCCTAATCAGTGCAGAATAGAGAGGAAGAATTACTACTCGTGTCTTACTTACAACACTCCTGCTACTATATCCAGAATCATGTTAGCTTTTTTTGCAACAGCATTACACTGTTGACTCATAGTTAGCTTGTGGTCTGCTATGACCCCCAGATCCCTTTCTTCAGTACTCCTTCGTAGGCATTCATTTCCCATTTTGTACATGTGCCACTGATTGTTCCTTCCTAAGTGGAGTACTTTGCATTTGTCCTTATTGAATTTCATCCTATTTATGTCAGACTGATTCTCCAGTTTGTCCAGATCATTCTGAATTATAATCCTATCCTCCAAAGCACTGGTTTGGTATTGTCCACAAACTTAGTAAGTGTACTCTCTATGCCATTATCTAAATAACTGATGAAAATATTGAACAGAAATGGATCCAGAACTGATCCCTGCGGAACCCCACTCATTATGTCCTTCCAGCTTGATTGTGAACTATTGATCACTACTCTCTGGCAATGGTTTTTCAACCAGTTTTGAACCCACCTTATAGTAGCTCCATCAAGGTTGTATTTCCCTAGTTTGTTTAAGAGAAAGTCATGCGAGACAGTATCAAAAGCCTTACTACAGTTAAGATATACCACATCTCCTGCCTCCCCCCTATCCACAAGGCTTGTTACCCTGTCAAAGAAAGCTATCAGGTTTGTCTGACATGATTTGTTTTTGACAAATCCATGCTGACTGTTACTTATTACCTTATTATCCTCTAGATGTTTGCAAATTGATTGCTTAATTATTTGCTCCATTATCTTTCTGGGTACAGAAGTTAAGGTCACTAGTCTGTAATTCCCCGGGTTGTCCTAATTTCCCAGTCCGTAAATGGGCACTACATTTGCCTTTTTCCAGTCTTCTGGAATCTCTCCTGATTTCCAAGACTTTTCAAAGATAATCGCTAAGAGCTCACATATCTCCTCCGTCAGCTCCTTGAATATTCTAGGATGCATTTCATCAGGCCCTGGTGACTTGAAGACATCTAACTTGTCTAAGTAATTTTTAACTTGTTCTTTCCCTATTTTAGCTTCTGATCTTGCCTCATTTTCACTGGCGTGCACTATGTTAGACATCCAATTATCACCAACTTTCTTGGTGAAAACCGAAATAAAGAAGTCATTTAGCACTCCTGCCATTTCCACATTTTCTGTTGTTATTTTTCCCCCTCATTGAGTAATGGGCCTACTCTGTCCTTGGTCTTCCTCGTGCTTCTAATGTATTTGTAGAATGTTTTCTTGTTACCCTTTATGTCTCTAGCTAGTTTAGTCTCATTTTGTGTCTTGGCCTTTCTAATTTTGTCCCTACATGCTTGTGTTATTTGTTTCTATTCATCCTTTGTTATCTAACCTAATTTCCTCTTTTTGTAGGACTCTTCTTTGAATTTTAGATCACTTAAGATCTCCTGGTTAAGCCAGGGTAGTCTCTTGCCATACTTCCTATTTTTCTAATGCAGTGGGATAGTTGGCTCTTATGCCCTTAATAATGTCTCTTTGAAAAACTGCCAGCTGTCTTCAATTGTTTTTTCTCTTAGACTTGCTTCCCATGGGATCTTACCTACCAACTCCCTGAGTTTGCTAAAGTCTGCCTTCTTGAAATCCATTGTCTTTATTTTGCTGTTCTCCCTCTTACCAGTCCTTAGAATCATGAACTCTATCATTTCGTGATTGCTTTTGCCCAACCTTCCACTTTCAAATTCTCAAGCGGTTACTCCCCGGTTTTCAAAATCAAACCTAGAACAGTTTCTCCTCTAGTAGCTTTCTCCAACTTCTGGAATAAGATGGTCTCCAATACATTCCAAGAACTTGTTGGATAGTCTGTGCCCTGCTGTATTATTTTCCCAACAGATACCCGAGTAGTTGAAGTCCCCCATCACCTCCAAGTCCTGTGCTTTTGATGACTTTGTTAGCTGCTTAAAAAAAAAAGTCTCATCCACCTCTTCTTCCTGGTTAGGTGGTCTGTAGTAGACCCCTACCATGACACCACCCTCGTTTTTTACTGCTTTTATCCTTACCCAGAGAGTTTCAACAAGTCTGTCTCTTATTTCCACCTTAACCTCTGTCCAAGCTGTTATGTCAGGCACTGCTGCTCACAGCTGCCTGCAAGGTTCTGGATACCGGGTGAGAAATAAAAACACGCCCACACCAGTTAGGTGCTCTTATCTTTAATCATGGCTTATGCTCCAAACAGCAACAGGAGACCCTAGGGTGCATTGTGAAGCGGGCTGCTGGGGAATTTTACCACACAATCTGAGTGGATTCATGGCTAAGTCTCATTGCGCAGCTTGCATTCAAAGCTTTTATGTACAGCGTAGCATATCAGCTCTAAGGTACAGCTAGCATTGGCAAATTTACAGCACGTGACCTTGCTTCCTAACTTCCCTCCTCCTTTGACAGCACAACCACTTTCACACGGCCTCGCACAGCCTGTTTACCAGGCCGAGCAACGCTGCTTATCAAACTGGTTCTGACCAGACCCATCAAGCTCCTAGCTCTGTCCAATGCATTACAAATCTCTTCCTCAACCCTACAGAAGCATATACATTTTCAGTATATAAAGCAACACCCCCTCCCTTTTTTCCCTGCCTGTCCCTCCTGAGCAAACTGTACCCTTCAATACCAATATTCCAGTCATGCGTATTTCCCACCAAGTCTCTGTGATGCCAATTATGTCATAGTTGTGTTTATTTACTAGTATCTCTAGTTCTTCCTGCTTATTCCCCATACTTCTCGCATTCGTATACAGACATCTAAGATACTGATTTGATTCTCCCTCTTCCCCAGTTTTGTCCTGTCTCTCACCTACCCCTGCTATAACAGCCCATGCTCCCCCCAAATTCCAGCCCTTCTCCCAGATCTTCTTGATTTACTTGTGGGCTTTGGTCACCTACCCCCTTTGAACCTAGTTTAAAGCCCTCCTCACTAGGTGAGCCAGTCTATATCCAAATATGCTCTTCCGCTTCTTCGATAGGTGGACCCCATCTCTGTTTAGCAGTCCTCCTTCCTGGAACAGCATTCCTTGGTCAAGGAAGCCGAAGCTCTTATGGCGACACCATCCTCGCATCCAGGCATTTACCTCCAGGATGCATCTGTCTCTACCTGGGCCCCTACCCTTGATTGGAAGGATTGAAGAGAACATCACCTTCACTCCCAACTCCTTCACCCTTGCTCCCAGAGCCCTGGAGTCACTTTTGATCTGCTGAAGGTCATACCTTACAGTATCATTTGTGCCGACATGGATGAGTAGCATGGAGTAGTAGTTAGAGGGCCAGATGATCCTCGACAATCCCTCCATAACGTCTTGGATACAAGCCTGTGGCAGGCAGCACACCTCCCAGGATGCCATGTCAGGGTGACAGATGGGTGCCTCCGTCCCCCTCAGAAGAGAGTCACCAACCACCACTATCCTACACTTTTTCCAAGGAGTGGTGGCTGGGATCCTCCCAGCCTTGGGGGTACATGGCTTCTCCTCCTCCACCTTTGGGGGTGATTCCTCGTCCTCCATGATGAGTGGGTTGGGAGCAGGGGTGGAGCACAGCCTGCTGCCAGAAGTAACCAGCAGCCAGTGTCTTCCCTGTGACAGCCACTCCTCAAGTGGTGTGACAGCAGTCCATTGTAGCTGCATAGCTTCCTCAGCCTTAGATGTCTTAATATGAATACTCTCAAGGAATTCCTTGTGGGCTCAGATGCTCCTCAGCCTAGCCACCTCCTCCTGTAGCTCTCCATCTGCTTCCTGAGAGATTCCACCAGCAGGCATCTTTCACACTGGATGGTCCCCCTAGCCTGGTTTGGTACTTGTCTGGTACTGTTTTAGCCAAACTAGGCTGCACCAGCTACAAATTTGGGCTATATCTCTTAGAGATGTACATTTGGATCGTAACTGAAACAAGCACAATAAAAGACAAAATGTTAAAATTTGGGACCTGGATTTAAAAAAAAAACACCTTGCATTTTGGATCGTTCAGTTTTTGGTTATCACCTTGTTAGAACTTAAAGGGCAGCCTGAATTTCAGAAGTGACAACAATAATAATAATTAATAAACGCTGAGAAATCAACCTGATTTCAGAGATCTCATCTTGAGCACTCAAGATCATTTAGGATGAGCGCTGGGAAGGAATCCATTTTTCAATCCCACAGAAATTTTTGAGATTTTGAAATAATTTCCCATTCCAAATCGGGACAAAGAGTCAAAATCTCAAAAAATTACACAAAACATTAATCTGGGAGAAAATGTCTGGGCACAATTGAAACCTTTCATCTGGATAATTTTGAAATATTTTGTTTCAGTTTTGACTCTAATTTTGTATTATTTTTTAAATACATTAACTAAAATTTCAAAACAAAAACTCATTTTGAACCAAAACACCAAACTTTTCATTTAAAAACGTTGAAACAGGATTGTATGTTAATCACAAGACCATCCATTTCCTTAGTATTTAAAAAAAACCAAGCAACTCCCCGCCACTTTACATGGTATTTTTCCTATGATATCAAAGATTCAAGTGAAGTAGTAATAGCCATGCATGAGTTGTTGGTGAGCTGCTGTGTTTGCAAAACGCCAAAGTGAGAATTATTATGTGTAGTTGGTATGCAGAGATTGAGTCGACAGAAACTAGTGCGTAACATTCGCTATTTCGATTCAGTACAGCAGTTTAAATTAGGGGGTGGGAAGAGTTAATTTCGATATTTGTTTTTCTGTTTACTGAGTCAATATATTCCCATCTCACTGGATGCTAGTGTCTTAAAGTTTTCCCTGTACATCAAGCTGTGGCTTTGTTTCAATAAATGGCTATATTTCTGTTTAGGTAAGCACTTCGATTCCTCTTCCCCTCCTTCTCCTCATGTTGCTTGTTAATTAGGTGGATGCCAGGTCTGCTTTGTTTCCTTTTCAAAAACATTTGTTTGGGACTATTTCATCATCATCTGTGAATCAAGCAACAGTATGGATATCAAAGAGAGAGCTACTAGAAGCTTTGCTTGCCACCTGTCTTCTTTCCAATGAGTCAGTTCCTTTTGATGCTTTAGTGTTTGAAATATGTCCTTTTTCCCCCTTCTCTTTTTGGCTTTTTTTGTTACTTCTCTCTGGGAAGCACCTTGAACCTGCCAGGTGTCTTCATGGAAAGGATCTTTAGAGAAGGCTCTTGCCCTGATGCTATCAACATATGATCATATCATCATATGATCATATCATATCATATATCATCATATGATCATATCATCATATGATAGCCCCCTATTTTTTTTACAAGGCTACATTAAATGTTGCAGCAAAAGATTTCCTACAGCTTGAAAAGTTTCATCATGTTTTGTATCCAACTCTTGCTTTGGATATTGACAATGATCTTTTCTGTTTGTATTACAATAGCACCAAGAGTTATCAACTGAGACTGGGAGCCCCATTGCCCGATCTACTTCACATACAAATAGTGAGAGACAGTCCCTGCCCCAAAAGATCCTACAACCTCAAGAGACAAGACGCTCAACAGGTGCAAGGAAGGATGGATTATTATCCTCATTCTACAGATGGGGAACCAAAGCACAAAAAGATTAAATGACTTAGGTTAGACCACACAGGTAGTCAGTGGCAGAGCCAGGCCATCATCTCCTGAATGCCTGTCCAGGACTTTGTTGCAGCCTAGTTACTTAACCACAAGGCCATCAGTATTCAGCTATGTTCTTCCCTGTTGTATTTTTAATAGAATAAAGACCCTGATTCTGCAATCTGATCCTCACAATGGAACTTGGACAGATGTGCACAGCCCTTCTGAAGAGGACTCCTTAGCTTAGATGGCAGGACCGGGTCCTTGGTGACTTGTCACTGGGATTAAAGTGGGCTCTTCGTTCAAGCAAATTCACTAAAATGTCCAGATTTCCCATACCGCCTGTTATGTCCCCATCCTTAACCTCTTCCCAGATGCAAACATCACATAGAATTTAATAGAAAGTAGTTGTGCTTTAGGTTTTATATAAAAATAATTTGGATCACCCCATTAAATACAACCTCTTCCACCACATTTATAGGAAAGGCTGCATCTTGGCTGACATATCTGAGATTAAACTAGGGCTGAACAATTGATCAATCAACCAGAGCTGAAAAACATTTGCTGCTATCGTTTGGGCTAAAGTTCTGTAGCTGGAGGTAGTAACGATCTGTATCCTCAGTGGATCAGCATAGAGGGGAAAACACAGGAAGGGATTCTGCCCCAGAGGGCATTGGGGACCCTGTTCCACTTCTGAAACACTTTGGAAAAGTCAGTCCAATTTATTTTCTGCTCAGTTCAGTGTGCCATTCATGCTTATTAGCACATCTCCACTGTGACGGTTTCGCTCAGAAGACAGCTGATCTAGTGCCTTGGAGTCTTTCCAACACACATTCCAGTAGGAGTCTCTGTCAGTAGCCACAGGACTTCAGTTCTGGTGTCCATTCTTTGAATATCCCAATAGGGACGTCTTAGGGCTTCGTCCTTTCCCTGGATCCCTTTAAATAATAAGCATAAATGTATCTTTAACTGGAGTCCCACTGGTCACTCCCTGCCTTTGGCATAAAGCCACGTCTCTCCCTGCACAGCCACTTCTTGAAGTGCCCATACAGCAGGCGGTTTGCTAGAATCCTCTTAATTAGCACACCCTGGTGGGAAATGAAACATGCCAATTAAGAGATTATCCTGAGCCTCTGATGCTTGTAGGAATGCGTTGGGTCAGAGAGAGAGGCTTCCTTCTTTGTGACTTGCTTTAAAAAAAAAAAAGGCACAAGGCAAAGTATTATTTTTAAAACCTTGATTTATATATATATATGTGTGTGTGTATATATATATATATGGTAAGATGGATTCGTATAGCAGCTATTACAGAACAGAAAAATAGCCTAGGGAGAACAAAGGTCCTGGCACAATGGGAGGTTTGTGTGTCCAATTCTGGAAGTTATTGACTACCTCCTACAGTGCACTGAGTCCCCCATCAACTCCTCTTAAAGTCAGTATGTGTTGGGAGAACTCAGAGCCTTGCGGGAGGCACTCAGTACCTTTCAAAATGGGGCCAGATGTCAGAAAAACACAATTTGCACTTACGAATTGGCTTGTAGATACAACCAGATATTGCATTTACGTGGAGCACAATAGAAGGATGGATTCTGGTCTCATGTTCACCAGTGTTATTGTGGCTGTGAGACAGAAGAGCTCACCTGAACACTAATCAGATCCTGATCGCTTTACATCTAGTTTGTCAATGTGAAGCCAGCCATGGTGGCCAGTGACCAGAAGGAGTTTGCTTTTCTCAGTTCGTTTCTCCATGGACAAGCTCTGTGTCTGTACAGTGCCTTACACAGTTGGGTCTTGGTCCATGGCTAGGGCTCCTAGGTGCTACTTCAATCCTGATAAATAATAATTTCAGAAACCAATCAGGAAAACATGTTAGTGCTTGAGCAGACACACCAAAAATTTCAGACTGAGTTTTCCCCCTCCCTTTCAGGATTGAAGTGCTCTGCAGAGAAGCTGGCATAGCTTTTGCACCTGGTTGGTGGCTGCAAAGAAGACTCTAACCTGTATGGCTACCAATAACTTTTCACTGAATTCCCCCCCACGCAAAGAAACCTCCTCCTTTGCTCAATGCACATTCTGACCTTTTTTGCATCTTACTTAGTTCTGTACTAAATAAAAGAGAGAGCGCCAGCCCCAAGCTATGGGTACCTTTGATAACATACAATGAAATGCACAGACTCCATCTGTTCGCTCTCAAATATCCTGACAGCAACAAAATAGTTGAAACTTGCATCCTCAGAATTCTTCAGCCCAAACCCTCACATATCTCCTCCCTCCCTAGAAGTGAAGAAAAAGGATGGGTGTTTTACACAGAGAGTTCATCTGGAATAACTAATCCACTTTGAATTCACACCCTGCCTTATTCTGGAAAAACTTTCGGATGTAGACACACCCTTAGTGACGTGTGTTGCCAACTCTTCAGATTTTAAAATCAGTCGTGTGATATTTGGTATGTTTGGTAAAGGCCCCGTTCCAGGAGTCAGGAGATTACTTAAGTATCTAAGCTTTTACTCCTCCCCTTCCCCCTCCCCAAAAAAAGTTTTTAATCATCATGGTTGTGAAGAAAAGCTAAGAAATGTGAACTGTAATGGTTCAAAAATGAGAAAAACGAGAAAGCAAAAAAAAAAGAAAAACCCCACACCAAAACAAAAGCAACGCAGGGACTTACTATGTCACCTCCAGCAAGTCACTTAGCCTCTCTGAGCCTCAGTTCCCCGTCTGCCAAATGGGAATAATAGCACTGCCCTGCCGCACAGAGATGTTGTGAAGATAAATACATTCGTGACTGGAGGCACTTGGGTGTTATGGTGCCTGCGTCAGACAGGTCACTTGCAGAAAGTACGGTACAAAAGCGTGCAGGATTGTTGTATTTTTGAAACCTCTTTCTAAGAAGGCATGCCCTGGATTGGCGGCTCTCTTGTGTTTAAACAAAAAAAGTTATGAATCTGCATATAAACCAACGAGGCAGCAGGGGCACTGGGATGGGATTAAGAAGACCAGGGTTCTGTTCCCAGCTCTGCTACTACCTGTTGTGTGACCCTAGACAAGTCACTTCCTTTCTCTGTGCCTCTGTTTCCCTCCCCCCCTTTGTCTCTTTGGACTATTTGGCTTTTTTGAACAGTGATTGTCTGGTGTTTAGCACAAAGGGAGCTCAATCTCCATTGGGTCTTCTAGATGCTACTGCGAAACAACTAATAAATCTACTCCTTTCAAACCACGCTTCCCTCTCCCCCCCCAGCTGCTCCCATTTAGAAGAGAAAAAGAATAAAAAAAAGCATATGAAAAAGTTATCTCCAAATGTCTGCCTTTCCGGTGTTCAATGAGGTCTGATGGGTTGCTGTCTGAAAGCCTATTCCTAAATAATGAGAACCATTTGGCCCTTTCGTATGGTGTGATTGCCTGAAGCTGCTTAGAGATGGGAGCATAGACCAAACAAACTATACCATATATTCTTTTCAATAGGGAGGTTTTAATTCAAAGGGAAATAAAGTCCTATGGGGGAAAAAGATTGCTCTGTAAAAAGATTGTCCATATCAATATTCTCCTCTTACTCTGCCCATCCACAGCTTTTATGGGCCTGAGCTAGCTGTTTTTTAAAAAATTGTTTGTTTATTTGTTTATTTTATTATATTATATTATATGAAGGACTTTGGCAAACTGTGATATTTTCAAATAAGTCACTTTTGTCTTAGATATAGTGGGGATTTTATTAAATAAATGCCTTTTCCTATGATAATGCTGCACTTTCCAATGTATTTGGAATCTCAGGAGAAGGTGTTATAGCTTTTTATATTAAACTGCGTCTTTTTTTTAATTTTGTGGTGGTTGAGCACTGAACTGAATAGGAGATAGAATGTTTGTTCCTTTTCAAGGATGCTAAAAGATCAATAAAACACGAGAGCTGGCAGAAGCAAACCCTAAAACTTAGATATATCCTGTGTTGTGGCTCCTGCCTTTCCTATTACAAGTAATATCTTACCTATCTCAGGTACTTACCTGGCCCCATTACAATATTATTGAACACCTCAAGTTTGTAATGTAGTTATCCTTCAGGCACTTCTGTAAGCAGGACAGTGCTCTTATTCCCATTTTACATATGGGAAACTGAGGCACAGACAGGTTAAGTGACTTGCCTAAGGGAAAGTAACAGGAAGTCTGTGGTGGAGTGTGACTTGAACCATGTCTCAGAAGTCCTATTTTAGTGTCCTAACCACTGGACCACCTGCCTTCTCTAACACAGCCTGATCTTCTTGAATTGTGTTCTTATAAGAAGTGTGCTCACTGATTTTCATCTGTTAGACAATCAAAAGCTGATTTCCATCCCTTTAGTAATCAACTTTGTGAGCCCATCTACACTAGGGAAAAGGTGTGTTTTTAACGTGTTAACATTCTAGTATAGACAAAGCACACTGAAGTTTTATCAGATAGTTGTCCAAGATAAGCTCTGCCTTGCGTATTCCAGGAGTAAAATCCTACTTGCTCTGTTGAAGCCTATGGCAAAACTCCCATTGACTTCAGCGGATCCAGGATTTCATCCTAGGATTTTAATACATTCGTGGATGACGCTGAAACTGAGTGGATTCAAGTGTTTGTGTCCTGGAACAAACTTCAGGGGAGTTTCTACTTTAATATGAGCAATCATGTTAATTATCTGAAGCTCATTGTCAACCAAAATAGACTGGTTGGCAAGGCCATAGAGTGGGAAAATGAGATCCTGAAGTCTGCAGAGTGAATTGGAGACTGAGACAAACTCAATCAATCAGCTCAATGTGAAAGCCCCAGAGCAACTTTAGTCTCTCATTCATACTGTCAATTGTTATCTGTACTGTGGTAGTGTCTACGAGCCCCAGTAATAGACTAAGGTCCCATTGTGCTAGCTGCTGTACAAAGCCAGACAAAAAGATGGTCCCTGTCCCACAGAGCTTACAACCTAAGTCTAAGACAAGAGACAGGTGGATCCAGACAGACTGGCAGGGGAGAACAATGAGACAAAACCGGTCAGCATGATACGCAGTGGTTTCAGCACACTAGTTGCTTAACTATTGTCAAATTTTGTGTATACTGAAAACCTTAAATACTCCCTTTTGCATTGTGATAGGGAGATCGTGTGTTCTTGTGTTCTAATTGCTGTGCTTCTGTTTGCAGGTTTAATTTGTTGGTGGTAATATCATTGCAACTATAATGCAGGAATCTAGTTTGCTGTCAGTGAAGTTTCTATTTTGCACAAACACTTCCAAATGATAGCATTCAGATGAGAATAATTTTATGGTGGCCACTTGCATTTTTTGGGTGATAGAAGAACCCCTGTGACTTTAATCAGAGTGATAAGGGATTGAGACACACAGATTTAGAGGGGGTGACTGTGAAAGATACTGAGCATCTACAAATTCAGTCTGAAATCAAAGGAAGCTGCTGGTGCTCAGCACTTTGTGAAATTATCCCCCATCTGATCCTCACCTGATTATCTTGAGCTGGTAAGACCTAGTGGGTGTCAGATAAAGGCAACTGCTCTGTATCAAAAAGGGATTTCCTTTAGAGTGGCAATAAATCATCTCATTCCTAATCTGCTCAAACGCAAGGGAGCTGTTAATGCTATTTCCTAGTACCTAATTTGTGGTGTGAGTCTTATTTCATGACATGCGATCAGCTGAACATGCCTCTCAGACAAAGTGTAGATGAATAGTGCTCTGAGTTATGGTGGAAAAAAAATGTAAAACTGAGTGTACTCTTTAGTTAATAATACTTCAGCACACTACATTTTAAACAGGCTGCACAAACATTAACTAATTAGTACCCACAACACTCTGTTGAGGTATGTAATTATGTATTATTATTACAGCTGGTGGAATTATTCATTGTGAATAAATTATCCGGCAAATTTAACTCCTTCCCCCCCCTCCATTATTAATGAATTTGTTCACAAACTGATCCTGATTTCTGTTGTTGTTTGATGTTTTTTGTCCAATTGTTAATGACAACTATGTTCTTTGTAAACTATTCCCTTCAACATTTTGTACTGTGCTATTACAGTAAAAACCCCATTTGAGACCAGAACCTCATTGTGCTGTATGCGGAACCCTTGGGCCTGATCTACACACAGGGTTTATCTGCACGAACTGCTAGACAGGGTGTGAATCTATCCCATACCGGCTAAGGACTAACTGTCCATCTGCTCCTCACTGATGCTTGTGAAGAGTTGGTTAATGTACAAACCCTCCTGCACAAAGTCCTTTCTAAGAGGACTAGATCAGACCATGCTAACAAACTGTTACCCTCCTTCTGCAGGGTCCACATGGACGGTTAGTGTGCAGCACGCTAATGCAGGATGGCTTCACACCACAACTTGCTGTGGTCTGATTGTTCATATAGTCAAGCCCAAAGATTTTATGCTTTTAAAACCGTTAGTTAGGGCTCTGATTTTGTTTTCTATTAATGCCTAGGTTTTATACAGTGCTTTTCATCATAGATTCCCAAGCACTTTGCAAAGAAGGCTAGCATACTTATCTCCATTTTAAAGCTAGGGAAACTGAGACACACAGAGCTGACGTGCCTTGCCTCGGTCACCTAGTAGCACATGCTTCTTCCCATATCTGTGTCATGAGTAATTTGTCACTTGTGTAACAGTAGCCACTGGAGTCCTGAAAGCCTCCATTTGGAGGATGATAATTCTTCCCTTCCTGCCACAGGTGTTGCAAGGCTCAAATGTGTTCACATTTGCCAAGCACTCTGAAGCACTTAGATGGAAGGCGCTATGTTTACTGAACAGAGGAGCTGTGGGTGATAAGCCTCAGGGCTCTCCAGTCCCTGGGCTGCTATTTTGGGTTGAGGTATTGAGATTTTTGCCACTGGTCTTACAAGCTGTTTGTAGATACCCTCTGCTGCTGTCTGAATGTGCATTCCAAAGTGGTGCTGCTCATCGACTTTTGAAGCACTTGCTGCAGAAGGTCTGACATTTAGAATGAAGAGAGATCAGTTCCTCATATCAGCACTGGAAGATGAGCACAGTATAATCAGTCGGTTCTTCAGTTGCAAATGCCTGTTCATTTCACATCAGCTGCCTCTTTTCTGTTGCTTTACCAGCATTGCTTCCCTGCTCACTAATGCTATGCCTACAACATTAGCTTGGGGGGTGATTCCCCTGCTACATACACGTGCTTGTGCTAGCTCTCATCAAGCTAACGTGAGTACGAACAGCCGTGTAGCATGGGTAGCGGTAGCAGAGGACCGCTGCTATTTATACGTGGCTAGCTCAGTGACAGCTAACTCAAGAATATGAACACAGCAAGGGAATCACACTCGTAGTCTGTAGAGTAGACATAGCATATGGGTGCACAAAAGCTGTGCATGATCTGACCCACTGGACCTAGCTTGAATCCAACCAGTGTGCGTAACAATAGCTGTGAAGACAGTGCAGCATGAGCTAGTGAGCTGCGGACACACCCAAGGTCTGTACTGGGCTTGTACAACCCAGGCTAACGTGTTCTGTGCTGTTTTCACTTCTGCGTTGCTCATGCTAGGTGGATTCAGGCTAGCTCATGGACAGCTTTGCCTATGTGGAGACATACCTTTGGAAGGAGAGAGTAAAGAGACCGGGATTACTTATTTTGGAAAGGAGATTAATTACAGGGGATGTGATGAAAAATTGCCAGGTAATGAATGGTCTGGAGAAAGTAGGAATGGGATTTTCTGTTCTACCTGTGTCATAATATGGGAATAGTGAAACATTAGATCAAACTGAAAGGTGGCAAATTCAAAACGGATAAAAAGAAAACCTTTTTTTCACACAGCCCATAATTATTCTGTGGAACTCATTGCCACCGAATCTCAATGAGGCCAAAATTATAATTAGATGCAAAGAAGGACTGGAAATGTTCATGGATAACAAGAGTTATAATAGATGAATGAAAAAAAGAAAGGATTTGAGAAGGGATATAAATCCTCATGCTTAAAACTTAAACTGGTCTTTAACCAGTAGGGGGCTAGGAAGAGAAATTCACTGGGCAGATGACTGCACATCTGCCTGATGCAGGATTTCTTCTCCCTTTCCCTGAAACAGCTATTGCTGGTCTCTGTTTGGAGACAAGATGCAGAAGCAGATGGACCATGGGTCTGATCCAGTAGGGCAATTCATATGTACCGAGCAAGTTTATCCCTCTGAGCTTTATTATTGTTTCACTCTCTCAACCTTCCCTATAAGACTCGCTGCCCTCTCCACCACACATTCCCTCTTTGCGCTGAACTGGAAGTGTTCAAAACTGTGTGTTAAAAATCACTGGTTTAATTTGTTTGTTGCATGTGGAGGGAGCAGAACAGTGATAATTACCTTTTCTGCAGGGAAGTGTTTCTTTTACTCCCCCCCACAACTCCCTTCATTTAAAAGAAAGGAGGCAACATAGAAATGTGGCCCAAATGCAGCATTTGTGTGGCTGTGAAAGCTCCAGAGATCATTACAGTGAGCATAGGATCATTAAGGTAACCACAGCAACTGGAATCTTTTTTGCACACTTTGTGGTGAATATTTCAGAATCTGTCATTTTTCTTGTCAAATGCAATGAATTTATAAATATCCACCTAGAACATACTTTTCAGAATTGTTCCTAGGAGCTCGATGATGATTTCTTTTAATGGTGTTCCATTTTAAAATATATACACACACAATTTGATTGAGAAAATAAAAGAAAGGGGCAGAGATGACTGAAATGAATGTGCCTGCTGTGGTTGTGGAATCCATTCTCTCACCATAGAAATGTATTTGTGGGTCAGATTTTTGAGGAACTTTTTTAAGCATTCATTAATCCTTGCAAAAGCACTGGGAAGTATTGTCCCTTGTCACTGGGTTCACTGGCTCTTTAGGAGAGAGAGGATTCAGCTGACCTGTGCCAGGGTCAGCCGCCCTCCTCAGATGAAAGGGAATGACATCATGGGTCCTGGGCTGGAAACGTGTACCTGGAGACCAGGCCTATTTGGAAATATAAATTGTTTGCAGGATTGGTGGATCTGTGTGGATACCAGAGAGTCAAGGTCGGTGAGATAATATCTTTGGCTGGACCATCTTCTGTGCGTGAGAGAGAGAAGTTTTTGAGCTCCACGGAGGAGTTACTCAGGTCTGGGAAAGGTAATTAGAGTAGGACTGCAAGTGCTTCCTGGGTTGGAGAGTTGGAGAGAGATCTGCAAGGCTTTGTACGCTGGTGAGGGATAAAATGGCATGAGTCTAATGAATAAGAAGCCCCAGCTCAGAAGACTGCAAAGGACTATAAACTTGGAGCTAGGGTACAATAAGTGGGGGCCCAGTCCCATGCCTCTTGTCTTTGATTTGCACTGGGTGGTGTAATGAAGAAGGCTCTTCCTTGCTGGCAAGATGGGGCTGCTAGGCCAAATTTGAGTGGTGCTGTGACCATGCACCTGCGTGCTTCATTCCCCTTTTGTAATACTTCTGCTCTCACTGGTCACCACCAGCCCCTGGGGAGAAGCGGAGCAGAGGGCATCAAGAACCCAGAAGAGCCGGAAGGCTGGATCCAGGCTTTTGGCATTGCCTGGAGAAGCTGAGATGCAGGAGGAGGATGGGGCCTTCGGCACCCGGAACTGCCTGGCCAGTGGTGGGGATGGTGCTCTTCGTCCTAACCGCCTCTCTGGGTAAGACTATGGGGCTGGATGTGGGGTGGGACAAGTTCTGGGTTTGGCGCAGGGCATGGAGATGGTGGACCTCGGTGCAGGAGGGAGAAAATCAGGCCTGTGGGGGGGCAGTGTGTGTGTGTGTTGGGGAGGGACTACGTGTCGACTGAGTCTAGGGGAAAGAGCGAAGATCTGGGTGCAGAGCCAGTGTGAGACAGCTTGAGCCTGGCTGTGGGGGGAGTGATAGGGAGCAACCTTAGGTCTAGGTGTATGACAGGGGAGGGACAGCTGTAGGCCCCCTCCTTAGGAAAATGCTGGTTGTGCCCCTGGCCAGGAGGGAGTGGTCAATGCAAGGCGACGCCCTGGTCAAGGCTCTTGAACCTCAAGTGCAGAGCTGTAGCTAGTCACTGTTAAATCCTCAACTTACAACTGAGGCAGAAAGGTTAAGGGCTTGATTTTCTGTGATGCTGAACCCTAAAGCTCTCCTTGGCTTGTTGGAATAATTTGTGTGCGCTCTAGACTTCTAAAAATCAGGCTCTACGGCTAGGATTTTCAGAAGAGCCGACTGACTGGGGGGGGCTAAACTTTCAAAAGCGCTTATGTCATGTTGGGTGCTGAGTTCATTTGCCAGTTGAGCTGTTGAGTGTCGCAATGAGAGTGTCTGGGTGCTGAGCCATTTGTGGGTCCTCAGCAATTAAACATCTGAGCTTTTCTGAAAGTGCCTGTCCTCAGATCCCCAAGGAAACGGGCAACAGCCCCGCAATTAGAATCCAGGCGGCGTTCCCATCCAGCAATCAGACCACTTCACCACACACCCCTCTCTCACCACTTAGAATACTCAAGGTGCTGAATGCCCTCCATGCCTACTAATTAATGGAATTACTAATTAATTAATGGATTGCTATTAATACACTGGTAACAGTGGGGGTTGCTGATTCTCAGTACTCTATAGGACTGAGTCCTGTGAGTGTGAAGAAGGTTCATGGGTATATGGTAGGTTGGTCAATTAATGGGCCAAATATCAATGTATTTTGTCTCATTTTAAGGCCTGATGTAAAGTCCAATGAAATCAGTGGGAAGACTCCTTTTGACTACAACGGGCTTGTAAGTTCCTCCAGGCAAGAGAGATGACAGGGATTTTCAAAGGAGCCTCAGGGAGATAGGCACCTCAATTCCATTGCAATTCAGTAAGAGTAGGTCGCCTAAATCCTTTGTAAATCCCAGCCTATGTCATCTTCTGTGTAATGTACAGCACGCAGTCCATTGTTCATGCTCAGCTAATAATAGTGTAACCTCTATTACATACGTGTTACAAGTCCCCCTCCAGTGAAGATCTGAGTCCGTCACAACCTTTGTTAGAGCGCCTTGGTTTGGCGGCTCATGCTCTTAGCTGTGGACGTCAGAAGCTTAATCCCTCATTTGTGTCAGCCAAGATGGTGGCCATCATGGTAGTACTTAACAGAGTATCTTCGTGTTAGCCGTTAAGAGTTGAGGCAATAACTTAATCATCAGGGACTTGTGCTGCTTTGCATTCCTAGCCAGCAGTGAAAAGCGATAAAGCCAGCAGTGAAACAAACTAAATTAGATTTTGTCATAGTTCATCTAAATAAGATATTCTTCTTAACTGCAATATTTGCCTATTTTCTGGGCCATTAAATAATATCCAGTCATATTAAAATATGAACTTAGAGTGGTCAATTGACAAACGCTTCCTTTCCTAGATGCAGTTTGCATCACACATCTCTGAATGGTCCAGTGGACAGGGCACTGATGAGACAATCTGAAGTCTATTCCTGGCTTTTAAATAGACTCACTATGACCTTGTTCAAGTCACTTAACTGAGTTATCTAAATTCTGAATGCCTTTCAATGTAATAGCGAGAACAAACACAACTCTCTCCATTTCCCACCTGCAGGAGTAGTTTAAAATGTATACTCCTACCCAGAATGGATGTGCAGACTGTATGAAGGGTTTATTCTGGGAAAGCTAACGCACAGAAATGGGTGTGCCTTAGTATCCCTAGCTGTAGAGCTGGGTTTAATTGAGCATAATTTCTTTTCTACCTATGGAAGAAAAGCCTCAATATGGCTATTATTTATCTATCACTTAACATACGCTAAATAGAGCTAGTCAAAACATTTCAAGTTTTTACTTATGATAAAAATTGTACTTAAATGTTTTTTGCATTTTTCCCTCTTCTCCCTCACTATAATACTAAATAAAAATAAAGAAATCTCTAAAATAAATAGACCAAAATCCTGGATCTCCACAATTCTTGAACTTAGGAGGTACTTTGGCGCTGGTTCTTCCATATGGCAAAGATCTATGGTACTTAATAGGGATGAAATGCATAGGATAATACTGACCTTTGTGTTGTTTCTCTTTTGACTGCTCATCTCTTATTTATTTAGATTGCAAGTTCTTTGAGGAAGAGGGATGTCTCTTACTATGTGCTAGGTGCTGTACATTCATAATGGGGCTCTGATATCTGTTGGGGCCTTTAGATCTGTCTCCTAAATATTCATGTGGCCTCTGTTACCATAATATCTGAACACCTCACAATCTTTTTTTTGGGGGGGGTAATGTATTTATTCTCGCAGCAGTCATGTGAGGTAGGGCAATGCATTTAACCCCATTTCACAGGTGGGGGGAACTGAGTCAGACAGACTAAATAACTTGCCCAAGATCATACAGCAAGTCTGTGGCAAAGCAGAGACTTGACCCCAGATCTCCATAGGCCCAGGTTAGTGTCCTAACCACTGGACCATTCTTTTTCACAATACTACCATTTTACAAATAAAAACCATAAAAATAAAATGGGGAAAAAATAAGAGAAAGAGAACTCAGAAGAGAGGAAAAAGACAAATCCGTAATCCTGCATTCTTTTTAATAGATATACCAGTTTTACTAACAAATCCTTCATTCACACGTCCACCCATGCACAAGGATTATACCCTTTTCCCTAGGAGCACAGAGTTATTTATATTTTTGTTGCATGTTGAATATTGGGTCAAACAGCTTTAACACTGCAGCTTAAAATGCATCATAGTGGAGAGAAAGAAGACAATTATCTTGTTTTCTTGCACGAGTCAACAAATAGATTTATTAAAGGGGCTGAAGCAATTCATAATAGCTTGCTACTGCAAAAGGAAAAGCATATCTAAAAAAATTTTCTGCCTCTGTGCTTCTAAGGGTATATTTAATAAAGTCTCCTGTTTCAGTGTTTAAATTTCAATTTGATGTTTTTTGATTTCTTTAACTATTCTAAAGACCTTCGTTGATCAAAAATTCATAAAAGCAATCAGTGTTGGCCAAGTGGAAATATAACGGAACAGCACTATTGAAAGGTCACATTAATTAAGAGAAGCAGCTCAGCAAAGTTATCTTACACCCGTTTAATGCTAATAGAGACAATGTCATAACAGATAAAGTTGTAGCTTTGTTTTTGGTCCCAACATGTCATTTATGGAGGCTTCAGTGTTAGCATGGTATTATGAATATAGGATTTTTTTCTGCTGTGTAGGGATAGGGGAATTTCTTAGTGCCAGGTTTTTAAAAGACCTTAGCACATCATGTGCTGAGCACTTTTTAAAAATCTGGTCTGAGCTGTGTGTGATGAGCATTTGAAAATCAGACCAGAATGTGCAAGTTCTATGAACTTTGTGATTAGAGCTAGGCACAGCTTTTCAGCCAAACCGTTTTTCTTCCCCAACAAAAAAGGCAAGCATGGTCATGCTGAAACTTTTAGTGAATCTGTATGGATTTTGCCAAACTGTTTGTCAAAAACAGCCAAAAAACAAAGCCCTAAAATGTTCTAGGATTTCATTTCAACCCAAAACATTGTTTTTAGCCAAAAATTTCAAATGTCAAAACATTCAAACCTAAACTTAATAAACCCATCATCCTGTTTTCTCAGAATAGCCAGTGAACTAAGGAAATCACTTATTCACCCAGCATTACTTGTGATCTGCTGTTTGGGTAGTTAGAATTTGTGAATCTGTTTTTTTCCTCTGAAATTTAACACACTTTTTAAAAAACAAAGATGGTTAGAAGTTTTTAAGTAAAAGATGGCAGTGCTGTGTACTGGTGCTGAACTAGGGTAAGCTACAGGTATGGACCTAGTATGTAATTGTGGTCTTGATTCTCCCTTGAGTTATGACTGGTTTTTACTATGCTGGCAGTGCAAAGCATCCCTAATGCTGATATAACCATCAGTGAGAAAATAAATTCACCACACAAGGAGGTTCTGGTGATGGAGAACCAGCTACCAGCCCCTTTAATCTCTGGACCATACTACTTTTCACTGGAGGAGAGGTTGCTTACGTTCTTAAAGCAGGAGATGATCAAACCAAAGACCTAATGTATCAAATAAAGTCCTTGACTGCAGCCTGGATCTGCCTTTTTTCTATGAGTGGTTCCAAAAATCATCAGCTGCAGGATTTCCTAGCTGGTAAATCCAAATGTGAAGCAGTTTTAATCCCTCTGTCAAAGAAGATACAAGTACAGGCAAATGTCAGGATTGCATGCATTCTGTTTTGTCTTAAAAATTATGTAAACATGCAAATTAGCTGAATCCCTCAGGCTCCTGGGGAGTTTGCATGGTGGTTGTAAGTGTAGAAGAACTTACTCACCAATGTTTTAAGGCTATTGGAGTGAGGTTTTTTCAAAAGAGCTTATGTGATTTAGAAGCACAAATCCTATTCATGTATCCACCAGAATACCTCTTCAGACCTTGTATGCCTGAGTTTGGCATGTAAGGCACTTGGTCCCAGGTTGAGCCAAGAGTTTAGGTGCAGACTTTACATGAAGCATGGAGTAGCCCTAGTGACCTTAAAGTTAAGCACATGCTTTAGCACTTTGCTGAGCTGATGCCTTAGTTCTGCAGGGTGTGAGCCTTTGAAGGTGAAAAGTCAGTTGGCATCTTGGGCTTCCTTTAGGTATTTCTTTCCTTCAGTTTCTGCCTGTTCTCTCTGCTCCTCATCAACATTATCTTTAAAGCTGTTTTGCTTCCCTTTCCCTGGTCGAATGGGCTGGATAATGAAATGCAAAGGCACAAACATGTACACACGAACAAGTAAGAAAGAAAGCCAAAGCCAAGTCCAAGAGGACCACATGAGAGAAAGCAGTCTTGGAAGAGCGTCATACATTGCAGCCCTGTGTGGGAGTGTTAATACTCCCTCCAACTCAAAAATGAGAAATTGTGAAGGTTATGAAACGCTGAATCCACACAATGCATGAGCACAAAGTTATTTAGCCCAGGTCTGTGTATAATTGGGATACATTTAGAATAAAAATAGTGTTCAATGACCCTCAAACTCCGACTTCTATCTGTGCTGTGGTCTTTTTGGAGCACAATTAGCTGGCAGTACTAAACATGCTGGCGGGGGATATGGATGACTAAAGACTGAAGAAAAGAATCCATCTGTTCTCTTATTGTATTGTATTAAATACACACACACACAAAAAAAAGAGCCCCTTTAAAAATGAGTCATAACGAGGGTTCATTAAAAATGACAAGCAGTGGCAAGCAAGCTCTTTGTGAGGGACACTCATTGTTTGAAATCTGCTGTGCCTTAGTTTGAAATAGCTTGAATTTGTTGAGCAACAAAATGTTCTCCATGTATTTTGCTTTTGAAGAACTATGGAAAGGATCAGTGTTGGTATTTTTGGTAAGGTGCTATTTCTGGAGTCTTGATTTCAGCACTGTTCTATCACTTGATAATTACCTGTTCGGTTCTTTCCCTCTGAAGCATCTGCTATTGGCCACGGTTGGAAGACAGAATACTGGGTTAGGTGGACCATTGGTCTGACCCATTATGGTCATTCTTATGTTCTTATTGATCAGTTACTTTCTGGATTTAGGATGAAGAGCAGTTATTTCCCATGTGTATCGATGACAATACAATAGGTTCCTAGCCTAGGATTGGCACACTTTTACGTGGGAGGATGCAACTGAAGGAAATGTCGTTTATTCATCGAATCATAGGTTAGTTTGGAAGGGACCTCAGGAGGTCATCTAGTCCAACCCCCTCTTCAAACCAGGACCAACCCCAACTAAATCATCCCAGCCAGGGCTTTGTCAAGCCAGGCCTTAAAAACCTCTAAGGATGGTGATTCCACCACCTCCCTAGGTAACCCATTCCAGTGCTTCACCACCCTCGTAGTAAAAAGATGTTTCCTACTATCCAACCTAGACCTCCCCAAGTACATTCCAGGATCAGGATATTTTTGTAACCCCCTTGCCAGTTGGCACTGAGGGGCTTTTAAGGTCACAGTAAGTCATATATTTGTTACAATGCAATGGTGTGCTATTGACTTTAAGTGCAAACTGTACAACTTGAGACCATTGCTCCTAGTTCTGTCATCTACCACCACTGAGAACAGTCTAGCTCCATCCTCCCTGGAACCCCCTTTCAGGTAGTTAAAGGCTGCTATCAAATCCCCCCTCATTCTTCTCTTCTGCAGACTAAACAAGACTAGTTCCCTCAGCCTCTCCTCATAAGTCATGTGCTCCAGCCCCCTAATCATTTTCGTTGCCACTGCTGCACTCTTTCCAATTTGTCCACATCTTTTCTGTAGTGGGGGACCCAAAACCAGATACAATACTCCACAGTACTCTGTTTATTGTTACATTCCTAAAGCATTTTTATATGCTGTAGTATTTTATTCCATCATGTTCCCTTTTCTCTTTTAACAACTAAAGTTAGCCAGTTTCACTCAACCAAGAGCATCAAGTTGCAGTAATACTACCCTTTTCATGCAAAGCCTACCATGAGGTAACTATGTGCTAGTGAGCACCTAGACACCTTGTCTACCCTTTTGGATTCCTTTTTTGTTGTACCTCTTTTTCTGAATCCCCTGGTGCTATTCTCTGCTTGTCTACCTCCCAGTTCATGTTTTCCACCTGCCCGTGTGCCAGCAGACCTAACAGAGTCAGCTTTCCTTTTGAGAGGATTATTGTTGTCTCTCTCCAATGTATGGTGAAGCCAAAGACTAAGGGTATCAATCCTGTTGCCGCAAAAATAAACTGGAACATAAGAACGACCATAATGGGTGAGACCAATGGTCATGCCAGGTGTCTCAGAGGGAGTGAACAGAACAGGCAATCATCAAGTAATCCATCCTGTTGCCCAATCCAGCTTCTGGCAAACAGTAATCCCTGCCCATCTTTCTCATAGTCAATGATGGACCTATCCTCCATGAAGTTATCTAGTTCTTTTTTTGAATCCTGTTATAGTCTCAGCCTTCACAACATCCTCTGGCAAGGAGTTCCACAGGTTGACTGTGCATTGTGTGAAGAAATACTGGTTCTCATTTATACTAAGGCCCCTTTACAACATCCTAGCAGGGCAAAATAACCCTACCATGGGTGTCAATACAATAAACCCTCTTTGCAATATCAGAGCAATGTAAATGAGCCTTATTAATCAAGCCCAAGGGAAAAATACATGGGCCAGATTCTCAAGTGGTCAGTGCCCACAGTTGGAACCAGATGCTTAAAATAACTTGGCTTCCATTTAATCACTTAAACGAGGGCCAGATTTTGAAAAGCGTTGCGTTCCTAGAAGCTCCTATTGTGACACTTGTAGCCAGGTTTTCAATTTTTAAACTCTGCCCCATGCAGTTTAGTGGGGTTTGTGACTTATGTAACCCACCTGCTGAATTTTGTTGACACATTGCTGGATACTAATTGAAATTCAGGTTTCAAGGCATATCCTCGGTATCTAATGCCAATAAGCCCAAGGCGAAACGTTTAATTTCTTGCTGTTTTCACCCATGCAGAACGCTTGGATAACACCACATCTCCTCTGTCATAAAGCTTGCTCCATGTGGCAATGTTGTTCTGTGACATTAAGCATTTGTGCAAATGCTTAAATTATGAAACAGGCCAAGTGACAATGTGCCATCATACGTTTGATAAAGATATTGAATTTGGCTACAAGTCAGAGGGATGACCTGGCTTCATAGGGGTGACTTGGCTTCTAAGCACAGAGGTACAAAACCCACCATAATAGTTTGCCCCCTGGTGCTCCGTAAAGTCACAGTTATCAGGCAGCTACAGAGTTCTTAGAAGCAGTGTTGGCTAGGAAGTTGCCTGAGTCTGCTCCAGAAGAGTAGGGGGCAAGCTGGTATATGCAGATGACCACACCCTGGTAAGCTAATGGTACATCCATTTGGAGATTGACCAGAGGAGTCCTTGGGTCTCCTCACTAACATTCATAAGTAGAGGTGGTCAATGGCTTAGATACTGTCTGATGCCAGAACTGCAAATGTTGCATCTTGGCAGAGGGCTAGACTAGATGACCCTTGTGGTTCCTTCTGATCCTATAGTTCTGTGATTCAATGAACTACTCTTTCTCCTTTCCATCCTGCTCAAAAGGAATAAAATTGTGGTGTATGTGCCATTTCATTCATATGAATGGGGTGAAACAAGTTCCTAAGTTCCAAGGAACGCAGAGATGCCGTGGAAAGAGCTGTTGGTCATTGGATAGGTGGTACAGTTCTCTCTCTACCTAATGGCCCACCCCCAGTGTGCTTCCATAGGGCATTGTGATATTGGAGGGCATTAGTTTAACGTGAAACATACAACCCATGGCCCTGATCATCTGTAATAATTTAAGCCCTGATTCAGCTTGACTTCAGTAGGAATGAAGCACGTGCTCAGAGTTAGGAACGCAAGTTTTGCCATTTTAACTATGCAAGCATACAACATTTCTAGGGTTTGTCTATGCAGGGGCACTCAGGAAAATTAATCTGAAGTAACTAAAGGTGTGAATTTGAAGTGGATTAGTCACACTGCATTAAACACCAGTAGGACACTGTTACTCAGAATTAAAGTCATTTAGATTAATTTACTTTGGAAGTGGATTAAGATAAACTGAATTAAGACCACTTTAAATCTGAATAAGAGTATCCATGCAGGCATTTAATGCAGTGTGACTAATCCACTTTAAAAGGGTTCATTGGGAATAATTTTCCAGAGGGTTGGTTCACACTAGAAAATTAGATTCTCAGCTACGTCACTCAAAGGGGTAAGAAATCCATACTCCTGAGCAATGTAGTTAATCTGACCTAAATCTCTGTGTAGACAGCGCTAGGTTGACGGAAGAATTCTTGCCCACTTACACAAAGATGTGACCATTTTTTGACACTTCCCTAACAGAGAAGGACTCCTATTTGCTGAATTTAAATCATGATTTGCATGCAGTGTCCCAGGCACATGAATATGAAAACTTCTATGCTGTTAAAATGACAAAAAAGTTACATTTCACAAGCCCCAGGAACCAGCTAACCTATCTTTCAACCACAGACATATTACAACATCATCTTTCACCGTTGACTGAATATTGGTTAGGCTATCATGCTCCACCTAAATGTGTCTCTCATATCTCATCCCCTATTAACTTCATTGTACATTCTTTTTGTTTTGTCATTTTCTTATCAGAAAAATACCAATAAAAGGGTGAACATTACAAAATGACAAAACAGAGCAGGATGAAATGTCCTTCGCTTCAGTAGCAAGATATATACCCCAATAAGACAAAACTTAGATTTGTCTTTTCCAAAACCTGGATTGATTCTGGTTGGTTGTTGTGTGAATGTAGAGCTATTGCTTGTTTGATTTTAACTCCTAGCGAAAGTGCACTTCCATCTTAAATCCAGGCAGCACTGTGGGCTGTTACTCTGGTCCTTGTCTCAAAGAACTCTCACTCTAAATAGACAAAGCGAGAGCATTATTATGTCCATTTTACAAATGTGGAACTGAGGCACAGAGAGATTGTGACTTGCCCAAAATTACACAGGAAGCCTTTGGATAATTCAGAAACTGAACCTAGATCGGAGTCCCAATCCATTGCTTTATCATGAGCCCATCCTTCCCCTAAAGATATCTGTAGCCAAACATAACAGGGCCAGACTCCCTTTAGCATTGCTCCTTGTGTAGTCACATTGCCTAGTGTAAAAATCAAAATGGTAATGATTTACTTACAACTTGCACTGACGTAAAAGACAGCATGAAGTGAACGGCAGTGGAGAATCTGGGCTTGGCAGAATTCAGGTCTTTTTTTAAAGTAACTTCGATGGATGGATAACATTGATGCTTATTTTTGAGCCTTTTTAGGTTTTTATCTATTTAAATGATCACAGCTGAACAAAATTATTGGGGGAGGTCAGGTGATAATTAGTTAATGACAGTAGCCATTGAAATTCAAATACTTAAATCTTTGTAACTGTTAACAAAAATTGTCACCATCAGATGTCAAAATATACAGGGTAAATATCCTTAAATCAAACTTGAAGTGTTAAGGCAGCATTTTTTTTACTTTGCCTATTTGTAAAGTGCACTGATCATTGATGGAAATAGTTTTTGTCCTTTTGTGTGTTTACGGTGAAATCAGTGTTTACTGATTTAAAAATCGAATCTTTCTGAGCCTCGTTATCTTGCAGTTAAATACAGAGAACATCCTTGCTTCCTCCTGTGTCATCCAGAGATCAAGCTGAGTCCCTGTATTTTGTTTTATGCTAAATCAGTATCCACATCTGATTATTTTAACCCTGACAGACACATAGCTTAGGCTTTGGGAAAAAAGCAGGCTGCACTGTGTTTTGATACTGATTCACTGGTGCTGAAATATCTATGGTTACAGTTGGAAAAGGAAATTGTGAATGTAGAACTGATGGATAGTTTTAGCTTTGAATGATTATGATTCAATTAGGTCTTTTACAGTCTCATTTCTCTCCCTTGGTGGGTTATCATATATGTTTACAGATTGGCATCTGGCTTATTTATAGTGTTGCAGATAATTTGGTTCAAAGATAAATTTGCAACAACAGTCCATTTTTAAAAAGAGCTAATTTGTATAACAGCCCAGGCAAAAAAACAGACCTAGTTAGACAAAGGCATACACAGTGGTTCTTGGGTTTTTTGTTTGTTTGTTTAATCTGTTTGTTACAATAATTTCATTTATAAACTGCAATACAGTTGTCGAAATACAGTATTCAATTAAGAAAGAGCAGAGGCAGCTGGCAGTGAAAGAAAATTGTAAAGCGCTGGTCTAGGCATGTATGATACAAGGAACAAACATTGAAACAAAGTCTTTCTTTTGTAGCCTTACATTTTAATTTTTCAGGGCCTAACGTTCTGCTCCATAGCCCACTGACATCAGTGGGAGTATTTCCACTGATTTTTGGTGGGCTTTGGATCAGTCCCTTAGTGTGAAGGACGGTGTAAAACTATAAAAGAGGAGACAACAGAGTATCTGTCTGTGTGTGTGGATAACAGTAATTTCCAGAGTTCTACCAAAATACAAAGGGAAGGGCATATTTTTAAGGCCTTGGCATGTCTTAAGTAGCCAATATTCCAAAGCCTCTTTGCATCAAGCCAAGGTGTCAGTGGAAGATTATTGAATATAGTATCTCTAGTAGTAGGAGGATTTCCTAGGCATTGCAGTTGACATCATATTCAGGGGGCACTTATTTCCTGCAAGTGTCAGAACTTCAGAAAGGTGTTGGTTTTGTTTTGAATCTGCAGAGTTTATTAAAAAGGAAATGTTTTATAACTTGGTTCTGGTCAGCAGAATTTAAACTGCTGGTGGCCATTGATGTTCCTATGCAAAGTTTGACCTGTGCAAACAGTGGAGCCTCCTCTAAATGACTCATGCTCCTTGTGCTCTGCCTGTGAAGTAGGTGAAGTTCAGAAAGGCTTTGCTGTGCTACACCGCACTGAAGGATCTAATTTACAAACTGGATTCTGTAATTAGGACACAACGCACAGAGGAGAGATGGAGAAACAGACTGTTTCCTCAGACAGATTGGGCCCTTTGGGTGGCTCAGGTGGCACAGAGAACTTGGATATTGGACAGCTGAGAATTCTCTGGTTGGAGGGAGCTCTCAGCTGACCCCAAATTGGCTGAGCCAGCTCCAGTGTGATTCCTTATCCGAGACGTGGTGTAGGGGTGTGCTGAGGTTGTAAGTGAGCAAAGGAAGGGGGAGAGCATGTCCCATCCACAGTTGCACTCCGGTTGGTCTTAGCTGGCATATGCCTTGGAGACTTGTTGCCACTTGGTGTAGGTTCATGCAATCCAAACGTTGTAACGTATTCCAATGCTGGTGCTGGAGCTACACAGGGCAGAGAATCAGGAAGCTATAGCCACTTCCCAGAGAACCCAAATCTTGTCTTATTTCAAGCAAATCTTGACTTAAAAGAATCCAGTCAGAAAACTTAATTTCTGGCTCCAGTCATATTCTGAGAGCCTTAATATCCCTGTCATGTGACGGGGATGGTTTCCACTGCCTCTAGTGACTGCCATTGCAGATGCGACCTGGTTATTAAATTTGTGTGCCCCAAATTACCCAAGTAGACCAGAAAAAGGGAAAAAAGAAGGAAAAAATGGGCATTGAAAATTCAGTCCATACATTTAGTGGTGGAAAGGAAAAGCTGCTTTTGAAAACTCAAGAAGGCCAGCCAGGAAGGATGGTCCAGCGGTTAAGGTGCTAGGCTGGGACTCAAGTTCAATTCCCGCCTCTACCAAGTGCTCATAGTGTGACTGTAGGCAAATCACTTTCTCTCTCTGTGCCTCAGTTCCTTCTGTAAAATCTTCAATGTATTTACCTTCACAATTTCCCTACTTCAGAGGGAAATTGTGAAGGTCAATACCTTAACGATTGTGAGGTGCTCTCAGGTATCATGATAATGGAGAGCTATGCAAGTGTCTCAGACAGTCTGTGGAGTGTAGTCAGGCATGTTGGAGTGAATCTAAAATAGGAAAGAAAGTTTAAAGATTTGGTTGCATAAAATCAGACTCCTCCTGGACTTAATTACTTTTTCAGGGATGGGAGGGTATTATTCATAGGAATGTAAATTTTTTTAATTAAAAAACATGTGTTTTTAAGAAAAGAGAAAAAACGTTCCGTATAAATCTAGTTTCAAGGGGCAAAATCCACTCCAGGCTATGCGGATATAATGTCTGGAAACACCACTGTTCTATGTATTATTACCTACTTATTCTACCATTATAACAGAGGGGGTAAATATGATAGTCCCAGTTTCCAATTACCTGGGATGGGCTTTTCATATGTTATGACTCAGACAGGCTTTTGGAAATGGGAGGAGATAGCTAGAGGGGGTTTACCATAGAGATTGTGGTGTGCTCGGGATGAATGCCAAAAGGGATTTGAATGCGGCAGTGTCAAACATAGCAGTCTCACTTCACAGAGGTTGCTGTGAACATTTCCTTTGGCTGTAATTTGCGTGGTATAATGTAGAGTGAGTGAAAGCAACTGCCCCCTAGGGCTTGATTCACAAAAAGAGCCAACATTTTCGTACTTGGAGACTTAAAGTTAGTCACCTAAATAAATTTTTTCAAAGGTGTTGAGTATCTGCCGCTCCCTTTGTTGGGCATTCAGGACGTCTGAAAACCAGAGCACTTATTTAGTTTCTTAAATAGAGGCACAGGACATATTTAAAAGAGTATTTAGATACCTAGGGGGATTTTCCCATGGATGTTAGGTGCCTAGGTGCTTTTGAAAATCCTGCTAGGCATCTATCTGCATCCTTAGGCACCTACATATCTTTACAATTCTGGTCCTAAGGAGTCATACTTTAGATACACGAGTTTGAAAAAATGTTTGCCTCTGCAGCTTCTCATTGTCTAATGAAGATTCTCACCAACAATCCAGTGAGGTCGGTATGTATAATAGCATCAGCTGGACAGATGATTTACAGGTTTGCTCTGCCCTGTCCTGATTGGCTGTTTGTGGCAAAACCTTCTCGACTCCTGTCTGTCTTATCTAGCTAGACTGTAAACTAGATGAAAGGGGCAAGAGAGAGACACAGGGTATGTTTGCACAGCCCACCGCAGCAAGCCCCCCAGCCTGAGTTGACAGACTTGGGCTAGTAGGTCTCATGATAGGGCTCTAAAGACAGTGCTTTGAAGTTGCAGTTCTGCCTGGAGCTTGGGCTCGGAAGCCCACGCACATTCTCAGACTTCAGAGCTTGAGTCTCAAATTCAAAGTGCTTTCCGCACAGCTATTTTTAGAGCACTAGAGCCAGTCCCGTTAGCCCAAATCTGTCAACCCGGGCTTGGAGGCTCGTTCCACAGGCTGGTCAGCATGACCAGAGAGGTTGAATGACTTGCTTTGGTCGTTGAGTCAAAATTAGAACCTAGAACTGCTGATTCCCAGGTGTATTCTCTGATCCCAAAGCAAGGCTGTCATACTTAAAATCTGATATCCATATACACTTCTAATACTTGCTGTGTGTTCATTTGGTTATAACCAAGACTGATTGCTTAGATAACACTGTATTTCCTCATTTGAAGCTTCAAAACATTGTCTCTTCTATCCTCAAAATACGGAGAATTTAGGGTATTGCTTCAGTATCTCCTTTGGATTTAATATATTTTTTAGCTAGCTACTTCCACTGTGTCACCAAATGCTCTGAAGAAACATGGCCATCAGAAGAGTAATTTGTATAATGATATTTATTTGAGTTAGAAGATTGTGAGGAAGTTCTGTGTTTCTCTGGATCCTTAGTTCTTTCTAAAACATTAAGATATTTTGCTCAAACATTTTAGGATGGTTTTGCACACAACATTTTCTTCTCCTTTGCCCCCAGGGGAAATTAATTTGAATGCCAGAAAGAACAGGTTTCTCTTCCTATATATGCTAGTTTATATTCTGTCATGGGCAGAAAAAAAAATCATATTTTCAGGCTAGCTCTTGAGAGAGGTTTTCTAAGACTTTCTTCCATGGCAATGGTGCACAGAAAGAGAAAATGAGCTAGGAACATGTGTCTAACCTTTGGAAGGCCAAAATCACACTATACAGATCAAGATTTCAAGCACTTCTAAATTCAAAGATTAATTGGTACAGAATCATAGATCTACTTAAAATGGCAACATTTATTGACGAAAGCTGCCACAGACTTCCACACAGCTTGAGTTCCAGGTTTGCCTCTTGTTTTCCAGGGACCATATATTTTGTGGAATAGTTGAAAAGTGGAAATATTTTTAATGAAAAAAATTGAAATCTCGATGTACCTTTTAATCAAAATTTTGAAATGAAAAATTTTCAGTGAGATCAGTGAGTGGTCAAAAACAGGATACATTTTAATGAAAACTCATTGTACTGTTTTGTCAGAATTTAACAAAAAAGTTTTTTTTTTTTTTTTAAATCAAAATTCAAAAAATTTCAGCCAGTCGTAGCCTGGAACGCTTTACAGTGCACAGAGACATCTAGTGGATAAATAATAAAATGCATGTAAACTTATTACAAAGAGTGTTTGGACCAATACCCGCCACAGACAGGATATCTGTATTTTCCCCTGCTAATGAGCTACATAAAAGTCTGACTTCTAGCAGGTGTAGTGAATGGTTATACTATTGCACAACCATGACAGAGCTGTTTGGTTTTTAGGGTTTCAAAGCTTAACGGAGAAACTTGTGCATAAGGTTTGCAAATATTTTGAGCGAACTTGGGCCCAATTTTACCATTCCGCCATAGGATGTTTGGAAATTAGTTGTTGGATGTGCTGAACTGCTGAGAGTTTTTTGAGAAGTAATAATTTAAAATTTTTGAAACTGAATGCGGGAATTAGCCACACAAATCCTGTTGAAAGCAAAGGAAATTGTGTGGCTAAATTGCACAACGAAAATATCAACCGTGTGCCAGCATAGTGGATAAAATGGTACTGATCTCCAAAAGATTTAACAATATGGTTAACAGATATTTGCACTGTTGTGGTCAATTACATCAGCCATATGGTATTGTTTCTAATCCCTGATGACTACAACTGGGCATGCTGGCCCTTTAAGGCTAGAGGAGGCAGTCTCAACAGCTAGGAGGCTACCTTCTTCCAGGAGCTGTGCAGCAAATAGACGCAGAAAATGAGAGAAGCAGATGCTGAGAGAGAAAGGAAATGGTCTTGGGATACCAGTTGGTGTTTGGAAAATCCTAGGCTACTTTCTTGTTTGAGGCCTGGAACCAGGAGCCATGCAGGGGCGGATGAGGTTTCTCTTTCTCAGCCAATCAGGATAAATTCTAGGAAGGAGGGCAGCATACAGTCTCTCTTCTCTCATTATAACAGGGAAAGACACTAATAGGAGGAGGATAGCCCGCTAACCCCTCTCTGGTTAGGGATAATGAGACTGTAATGTTTTGACTCTGTTCCCAAGCTCTGGAGGAACATATGGAAACCTGCACCCACCAGAGATGGCTGGGGACCAAAAGGACATTTGGTTGTGGTGGGTTTTTTTGTTCAAGTTTTGTTTGTTTGAGCTGCCTTACAGCCAGTCAGGATGGAGCTCAGTGAAAGTAATGTAAAGAGCCGTGGCCACAGCCTACTATGGTGGGTGATGAAGCAAACCAGCAGCCTAGCAACTGCAAATACTGTGAATCGTACAAATAAACATGCAATTGGAAATTCACTTTGGACAGAATATCCTGAAGATTCACTTTTTCATGAGTATTTGTGCTGCTAGAGCATGAGTGTGCAAATATTGGTGGCAAGTGGTCATGATCCAGGAATGAATCAAAATTTGCTTTGGAATTTTTATAGGGAAAATGGTGCCCACCCTTCATCTCTCCCTGCGACTGCTTCTGAACGGAGAGTGTTGTACAAAAGGAGAGAGGATATTTATGATCTAGTTGTCTCCATTAAACAGCATTTTTTAAACATGATGATATATTGGTTAGCTTCACAATTATTTGAGCTTTGGGCACCTGGTGTGACAGACGTATCAACAAGTGACCACATAATGCAGCAGTTAATAAAAGTCTAAATGTTTAATGACATCAGACTTGCTAATTTAGGTGTCCCTTATGGAAATGAATATTTATTAGGCACTGGCTGTTTATCATTAATTTTGCAGTCATGATTTGAAAGCCCACCAGATTTAGAGGGCAGGACTGAGGAAATATTATTCTGCACAAATAAAGGAGAGGAGTGGAAATGTTTGGCGTCACTGTGTGAGGAAGGGATGCAGATTCTAATGCTGTAGGGTAGGAAATTAAGGAAGCCCCTTTCAAGGAGGGTGGGAGAGGGCAAGTGTTATGTGCTGAGAATAAAAGCATTAAATAAGGAGACAGCAAACCCAGCCATGTAAATTCAAATCTAACCATAGGGTTTATAGCCAGAGCAGACAAGAACATTTCCTCCTGTTCAGGCCACTTTGTGCCACTTGCTGAGTCTAGCCCTGATTATCCAGTTAAGAATTCTGCCATCATGGAGGAGCTACCTGCTGGCACCAAGTGTCCATAGGTGGCTCCTATAATAGCTGCCCACTCCTCACATACTGGTGTAGATGTCTGTGATACAGCCATTCACAACTGGCATGTCGTCTCACAGAGAATATAGCCTGTGGACTTAAGTTAGAACAGCCTCCAGCATGCTTTGAATTTCACCAATGGTCAGGCATAAATTCAGCCTGGGAGTCAGAGCAGCATCATTTGCCTCTCCAGGACTTTTTCATAAAGCTTATCTCAGCTTAGCTGTCTCAGTGATGTTTCTAAATGGAAAGAAAGACAGAAAAATCAAGATGATCACCTTGAAATTTTGAGTGGTTCAGAAGGCAGAATGAGGCTATCTAGCTCTATGATGAGCCAAACAATAGATTGGAACATGCCTGAATTTCATTGGAGAGATTCAGATTCTCAGTATCCAAAATGCCTTAGGCCCCTCTTTAATTAAGACTTTGCGTACTGAAAGTGAACTTCCCCAGAATTCAACCACTTCGTCATTAATTTAGCTTGAGACTGGGAATACAATTAGAGCTACGCCCATGACAAACCTCAAAACTGACTGGATTTTTTAGTATTGTTGCCAAAGTTTTGCATAGAGCTATGCAAAACTTTGGCAATGAACCTCAAAAATCCAGTCTGTTTTGGGATTCACCGTGGGCCTCAATTCAAGATGAGCTTTGCTAGAGTTTCAGGAAAACTTACACTGGGCTACAGTCTAAGTAGGCTTGTGGTTTCACATAGTTTCAATCACTTAAACTGTGGCCACTTGAGTTTCACCTGTGGGTCACCAACATATGTGAACAGAAACCAGAAGGAAGAGTTGCTTATGTGACACCATGTGGGTTTTGTCTGCATTCGAGTCAAAGCCCATTGAAGACTACAGAAAGGCTGTCATTAGCTCCAGTGGATTTTGGACCAGGCCCAATGTGATCTGTCTTCTATTTATTATTTTATTTATTTGTATTGTGCTAGACACTGTGCGAAGAGAGAACAAAAAGATGGTCCCTGTCCCAAAAACTTTACACTTGGTCTTTATTTCTATTTGTCTATTCTAAAACTATATGCTTATTTATTTATTTAAAAGGTTCCTTGCCACATTCAGCTGCATGGCCACTGATTTTTGGTTGTTTCATTTTTGGGTGCTCAATTTGCGACACCTTGGGCCTAATCCTCAGAAATGCAGAGCATCTGCAAAACCCATTCATTTAAACTGTAATTTGGAGTATTTGCCTCTTATGAAAATCAGGACCAAGGTGTGTCAGATCAGGGGTGTGAAAATTAACACACCCAAAATCAGCTTTTGAAAACATGGGCCTAGTTTTGTAACCATTTCTCTTTATTTCCCAACCTGTTACCATGTACATCAGTTTTCTGACCCTCTCCTCTAGCTGTCTCCGTGGGTGCACAGGGAAGAGTCAACCCTGTGTAATATGGGTCTCATGGAGAAATATGCATGGCTAATGTCTTTTGAGGAAAAGGAGTCCTGTTTCCATGTGGAACTGTGTTCAATTGCTCACTCAGATTTGTCCATGTGGTTACTACAAATGTGTGTTCCATTCGGTGATTACATATGCAAAGGGGCATGTAGATACACAGCTCCATTGCATGTATATGCAATACCCAAATACCAGGTTTGGGTGTGAAATCATATTAAGGCCCAAAATCCTGTGCTCAGACCCTTATGCCTGCCTTGAGCATTGTTGAAATGAAGGAGGCTTTGTGTGCATGCCAATACAGATAGGGATTGCAAGATCTGGGGCTAACTTTGACACAAATTATATACAGAATGGTAAAATAGCCTTAAGTTTCTGGATTCCTTAAAAATCTGGCCCTTAATGTATTCATAGTCTTCACTCAAAAAGAATGTAGAGGCCATTCAAAAATAAAAGCAGATAGCTCATAAGGTGAATCTGCCACTTACTGTAGCCATGTTACTGCTATGTATAGAATGCCATGTGAAAGAAAAGTAATCACAAATGTTCCATTTAATTTGTTCTGTTGCATAACTGTTTTCAGGTTCCTGATTAAAAAAAAAAAAAACCAAAACCCTTTGCTGGCTGCGAAGAGAAGCCAGGATGGGGAGAGAGAATGAAAGCAAAGTGGCTTGATAGAGATAGAATTAGCATAATCAGGCAAAGCACAATAAAATGCTTTGCAGTGACAGCTCTTTTGCATAATGCTGTCTCACTGAGGTTTTACTGAATACATGTTGCAATTTGGGGAGAAGGGACCCTTTAAAATGGGGGAGTTGTGCTATTGTAATTAAGGTTCTATTGGCATTCCGTTATCAACCCTATTTTAGGGTAACTTTAATAGTGAGAAGAAACTTGAACTAAAATGCCTTGATATTGTAACAAAGGTTTGCTTGGGTTTTTTTGTTTGTGTATTTTGATGCATGTGCATGTGGAAAATCTCTGTTTTGCAAGACAACTGCCTGAAAAAGAAATAAATACAATTGGCTCTTTTACATACTTTGTAAGTGGAAATGCACATCATTACTGCATAATATGGACTGTGCTTTTATGATTTTTAAAAAAATACATAGATATAATACATTCAAGGGCTAAATCCGGTAAGGTGTTTTAGCACAAACTTAATTTTGACTTCAATAGGACATAAAGTTTAAGGACTGGTTTAAGAGCCCAAGACAGGAAGATGCTTAAATGTGCCTACTTTAAGGCAGTCTTTGGTGAATCAGTAAGGCTACTCATGTGTTTAAAGTTAGGCATGTGTTTAAATGCCTTCTATTCCATATAGCCTCTCATACCATGCTCATCACTGTAATATCTGAGTATATTCCAGTTGCTCATTAAGCAACATGATTACCTTCTTTCACAAATTTGTTCTCTCATCTTCTCCCTAGGGGAGCAGTGTGTGCAGCGGAGAGCTTTGTTTGTTTTTTATAAAATTTTACATACGCACAGACAGACAGACACACACACGTTGCTAAAGGTCAAAGTAATGTTCCTGGCATTTGTAACAGAAGTTGGTGAGGTTTTGGACACTCCTTAGTTCTTGTGGGAGTTTGTTCCATAGTATTAAGCCAGTACCTTTCTGAAGCAGGACCTAAGTGATTTGCTAGACGAGAATGTGTTTTCCTCCAGAGTTTCAGAAGAATTGCTCAGAGTGCAGAATGGCTTCTAAGGCTGTGCAACAGTGGTGTCTTTTCAGCTTCGTGAGGCATAAGCTAGTGGTGAGTTTGCAGTGTGGACTGTGCTCCATTAGGGACTTAGGCTGAGCCAACTGTCGTGGAAGGAATCACGCAGCCACTCCAATTCAGGTGAAGATCGAGAAGGACTTTAATTTGACAGACACACAGACAGACAGACCATAGCCATGGGGGAGCCCAGGCAGCACTTGTGCTGGTCACTGGCACTCCGCTGGTTTCAAGTTACAAAGAGGTTTATATAGGTTAGTCAGAGTTACATATTACAGGCAGGATCGTACAGTGGTCTCATTAGGGTGTACCTAATTGCTTACAATGTGTCAGGTCATAAATAAGGGGGGCTCTCCTGGCGCTGGCAAGTCCGGAGGCATTTACATTTTATGATGACCTGTGGAATTCCTGACCCTGGGCCGTGGGGAGATGCTGCAGCTGCACGGTAAGGACCCAGACACAAGGACAGGGGAGGCTGCAGCAGAGGGAGATAAGGTGATGTTTTACAACGCCTCCTTATGTTTTACAGCGCATCCCATCAGGATGAATAGATGGTGTGTCCAGCCCAAGGTTTCCTTGATTTCATTAAATTCCACACAACCAAGCTCATTCTTATTTGGGACTTAAACTAGGACTTGAAGCCAGGTTGTCAGAAGTTAATAGTCACTCACTCACCATAGAGTAGGTGTGTGGGGCTTGAAGGCTGCCTGTCCCTGTGGTACATACAGATTTCTTCCCCTACTTCTATTTATTTTTCTGTATATGTGGTTTTGTACCATCTGAGCTTCACTGTGTATCTTGAGTACAGTGGTAGCTTCCTCCACTGTTATCCTTAGACTTTGATCCAGGTAACCAAGTAAACCTCCACTGAGCTGTGCAGTTTTCTCCTGAAGCCACAACTCTGGAATTGGATCCTGGCTTGCCAGAAAATCTAGGAAACCTATAGTGAATTTCACCTAAGTTTGTAGGTTTTTATAAAACCGAAAATTAGTGGCTGGCCAAAATTGTGTGGGGTTATATTTGTTTATTCATTTCTTTGTTTTATTTTTACCAAAAGTAATTTCCATTGAAAAAAAATAAAAAAAAAAAAAATAGAAAATTTCCATGAGAATGTCAATTCTGACCCCAAAAAAATCATTTACTGACTGGGGGAGTTTAAAAAAAAATCTCATTTTGAGTCGACACTTCGAAATTAAACTATTTTTCTTTTCAGATGAAATTTTCAAAAATGTCTTTTTGATATGTCTAACCATTTTTACTGTAAAAAAATATCCATTTCCACTCTTTGGAATCAAAACTTTCTGGTATTTTTGACTTCATGCAAATTTTCAGTATTTTGACTTTTTGTTCCAATACTGGGATGGAAAAGTTTTTCAAACAGTTCTACCTACAACTAGGAACTTTAGCTTGAGTTCAGGAATTATGACCAAGTTTCTTTTGTAACAGGCAAGCCTCCCTCCCCCAAAAGCCAGTCTTCACCCATGCCCTGTGGGTATGATGACTAGCTTGAAAAGATGGTTACAAAGAAGACACATCAGTTATCCTATTGGAATGAGAACACCACTCAATGCTAAACAAGAAATTCACTCCCACTTCTTGAAATGGCAGAGTTGAAGCCTGTTGCAAGAGTGATTCACTTCCATTAAAGTCAATAGGAAAACTCCCATTGGAACGCAATACGTTCTTGGCCCTTAGTTTCTAGGACCCAGATCCACAAAAGTATATAGGATCCCAACTTCCATTGAAATGAAGGGAAGTTAGGAACCTAAATACGTTTGTGGAGCTGGTCGTAGGTGCTCTGTACTGTGAGGTGCTGAGCACCCTCAACTCCCAGGGAAATCACTGTGGGTTGAGGGTGCTCAGCACTTAACAGGATCAAGCCCTAGGTTAGAAGGAACCAAACAGCACAGTTCCTGTCCAGGTGAATATTGTTACACTCTTAGAGGATGCTGATCACCCTCTGAAAATGCAACTGCCATGAGCAGACAGTCAAAGGAAGGGGCTAAATGGATTAAATAAACAGCAGTTGAATTTTTACATCTCCTGTGGTTTGTTCAAATGTTCTGATTAGAGATCCATGTGCAAATGGTGATTTGTGGTTCATCCGCAGAGATTTCATTTCTCTCAGGTGGCCCATGGCCAGACATTTTCATCTGCTTATCCACAGTACTGTATACGATTACAGAACCTTGGTTTGAGATGCTTGAATCAAGTCTGTTCCATGCATATTACTGTAATAGGTCAGATAGGATGCATGGTCAGAACACAGCTGTTTTACAAATTAATCATGGTGGGGAAAAACTTTCAAGGGGAAAAGAATGTGTGTTGCATTTTTAATAGCTTTTTTAAAAAATCTTGAGATCATCTCAAATATGCCTTTGTAGGACACTGTCCAACTGATATGACTTACAACCAGTACCGCCAGTCATTTTTGGATAGAATTAGATTGCCATTTTGACTGAGCCCAGGTCATGACTGGTTCCAGTTCTTGGTGAATTTCTGGGCAAAGTCAGCTTCAGGGAAGATGAGCTCTGGTGCATTGTGACAGCACATATCAAGTTAGTACAGAGTCTTCCAGTTGATAATGACTAAGGGGAAATATGTTAGCAGAATACAAGCCTTTGAGGTGTGGAAATGCCAAGAAAGGAGAAGAATTGTTTAGGGTGTTCCACAGGGAACACAACTAAGAGAAATAGGATGAGATTAAGCAAAGATAAATTTAGTCTGAATAGCCTGAAAACATTTCTCAGTCGTGAAGGGTAAAATTTTCAAAAGTGACTAAAGGATTTAAGATCCTAAGTCCCAGTGAAAGTCAGTGGAATACTTTATACCCTATTTTCAAACGTGATGCGGGCACTTCTGAAAATTTTACCTGAGATCTATTAGACTGAATTCATTCACTAAAAGAAGTGATAGAAGCCACTTTACTAACATCAATTAAAGCAGTGCTGGAGACTGGCTGGTTTCCATGAAACTTATTTTCCTATCAAAGTGTTTTATTGTCCTTTTTTTTCTTAAATGAATCAAATAAAAAGGACTATTAATATAGCTAAAACACTGGAATTAATATAATTTAAACCCCAATTTATAATTTTCAGTTATGTGTAACAGATTCATGTTACAATAGAAATTAGCATTGGAAGGAAATTAGGTCATTTTTCCATCCCCTCCTCCTTTGTTCAGAAGAGGATTATTCCTCACAGTATAATGATATAACAAACTTTTATTTTAAAAATTAATATATATAAAGTAAAAAATAAATACACTGTTAAAGAAGGAGTGTTTGTGGAAAGATATGGAGCCTCATTCTCATTTCACAGACTTTAATGAAGTTTGGGTTTTTTGTTTGTATTGTGTGCATGAGAAGCTGGGTTGTGCGAGCGAGCTGTGCACCAACAGTCCATGTATACCTAGCAACTGCTCACTAAAAGCTCCCCATTGATTTCAGTGGGTGTACATAGGCCAACTTTATATACTTTGTACAACATTTATTGTCTAGCAATATTTCGATTTTTCAAAAATAGACCAAGAGAATTAAATGCCTGGATTTGGGCACCTCAGTCCCTTAGGCTATATCTATAGTATGAATTAGGGGCGTGATTCCCCTACTTTTTTACGCATACTTACACTAGCTCAATGAGAGCTAGTGCTATGTAAACAGCCGTGCAGCCATAGAGGCAAGCGTAGGGGCAGCAGCGGTGTGACTGTGCATGTACTCATCAGTTTTAGGCTGGTTTGTGCTTGGCGTGGGTAAACCAGGTCTCTGCTGCCACTAAACATGCTACCGTGACTACACTGCTGTCTTTATACTCATGCTAGCTTGATGAGAGCTCGCACACATCGGTGGACCCAAGCAGGGGAATCACACACCTAGTTCATAGTGTAGACATAGCCTTAGAGGCCTTGAAAATGCCTGTATTAATAGGCACTTGTGAAACTGCTAGATAGGTGTGCCTGGTTCTCCTCCGTTGATACTGTTGCTGTGCATTACTGCATTTCCAACCTGAATGGAAATAAACTGCGCGTGCCAAATTCCATGAGTGTGAGCAACTCCGCGGGGTTGAATTGTCAGATGTCAGCTACAAATGATTTGGGCAGTCAGGGCTAACGGAGCAGGTGATGTCAAGGTTGAAAATGAATTCCAATAACTTCTGTCTGTCTCATGCTGTTGCGTTTAACAAATTAGTAATCAATTAAATCTATATCTAAAATGGCAGCTTGCAAAGGGCGTGTGGAATTAGTAAGCTTGCTCACATGTCAAACAAGTGCAAAAGCTGCCATTTGGCAGCAGGAGAAGATCTAGGGCAATGCTTGGTAGTAAAATGGGATGAACTAATGCTGCTTATCCTGCAGTCCTTGTATCTGTTAGCCTTGCAGAACAGGGAAGGAGAGCTACCCAGTTAGCCTGCTGCCTACCCTACAGGACTGTCACAAGACAGCAAGGGTGTGGAACTTCACCGAAGGTTAAATACCGAGGGGTCTGTTTCTCACTTCCATTTAGGCCCACTTATAATACTCTGGCAGTTTAAAAGGACCATAAAGTGTATACAGTAACATCCATTTTAAGGCCTGTTAACACTTCCTGAATGTGCAAAGGGGCTCAGGGCTTGTCTTCACTAGGAAAAAGGATTTGTTTTTACTACATGTTTGCTAACATTCGATAACTAACACAAGGAAAAACCTTGCTGAAGACTAGGCAGCTGTAGTTTTAACATGTGTTAACAAGTAAATTTAAACCCTAGGATTCCTCCTTGTCTTCACTAAGACATGTGGTGCAGTGCTGCTTCCTATTACCAAAGCGCTGCACAAAAATGACCCAGTTAGGCCAGGCTGTGCCACATTTTGTCATGTTGAATGGTGCTTCATTCCTTTTCGTAACCCGTTGATTTCAGTGAGACCAGC